>JAYJMB010088529.1:0-15270 GCA_036873735.1 Pouteria campechiana | reverse complement strand
AAGAGTGCTGGGAGCATTGTGAATATGCCCCATAGAGAGCATTGTGTTCACACCCCTTAGAGCTAGAATCTAGAAGAGCTTTGGGAGCACTATCGTATTTCTACTATTAGGAATAGTGGAATCCAAGACACTAAGAGAAAAGCATTCTTGGAAGAGTAGAGTAGAGTGTTTACTTAAAGCACTATAAAAATTATTGTATCTTATTTATTTGAGCATTCATTAATTGGAGTGATTGATTGCTATAGAGATAATTAATCCTAAAGGGGGTTAAGAAATAATTTTTAAGTACCCAATTCACCCCTCCCCTCTTAGGTTTTGGCCTGATCTTTGGGACCAATAAGCGGTATCAGAGTAGACTACATAAACACTTGAAGTGATCCAATGACAACCCATCATTCTCATTATAAATATTTATTGAGGGACAATCGTTTACTCGGCCACCCCTATTTGATGGAGCTACTTTGCTTACTAGATGCTAAGAATGAAGGAATTCATTATAGCCAATGATATCAAGTCTTGGAAGGTAATTAAAGTTGGAATTACTCTTTCCACTACTGAAGTAGATGCATGGACTAAAGAGGAAGCCATCTCAGTCCAAAATAATGCAAAGGCTATGAACTCCTTATTCTATGGACTATCTTTATCTGAGTTTGATAGAGTATCCTCTTGCACTACTGTAAAAGGCATCTAGGATAAATTAGTATCTATATATGAAGTATTCTCATAAGTCAAGGGAACTAGAAGAAATATGTTGATAGTAGAATTAGAAAACTTTAGGATGAAGGAAGGAGAAAGTATATCAGAAATGTATGCTTATTTTTTTAAAGTTACTAATACTTTGAAAGGTTTGGAAAAAGAAGTTACAAACTCTGAACAAGTGATGAAGATACTAAGGGCCCTACTAGGATCATGGAACCAGAAGATCACAACAATAGAGGAAGCAAAGGACCTGAACACTCTTTTAGTGGACAATCTTATTAGCTCACTGATGTCACATGATCTGATCAAAAGTAAAAGGGAGTAACCAACAAAGCCAACAAAAAGTATTGCTCTAAAAGTGACTAATGAAAGCAACAGTGATCTAACATCACAATCTGAAGATGATATGGCCATGTTGGTCATAAAATTCAGAAAGTTTACAATAAGCAGTAGAGGCAGCACCTCAAGGAGATAACCTAGACAACAAAACAAAATGGCTAAAAGAAAGAAGGATCTCCCCACTTTCTATAGATGTGGAGGGATTGGACACATGTCTTTTGAGTGTCTCAATGAAGAAAGAGTAAATATGAATGAGAAGGATGACAAAAAAGAAAAGAAACACTTCAAAAAGTCTTCAAGAAACTAAGCCAGAGGAATGTACATGAATGAAGAAGACTCATCAGGGACAAGCTCGAGTCAAAAAGGTGACAGTGAAGTTGGACACCTTACAAGAATATGCTGCATGGCCTAGATAGAAAATAAATCAACAAATCAAATCACTATCAAAGACCAATGCACAATGGAGCTGAAGACAGAAGTAAACTCTTACTATTATAGTTCTGACTCTTCAAGCTCAAATAACACTTGTATCAAATACAAAAAGTTTGATGAGTTACAACAATCATATAACTCTCTCTTCAGTGAGTTTGAATCACTTAACTAGAAACGTACTCAAAAGAAAAGACACTTTGACACTACTATCAAAGTAAATTCTATATTGGCTGAAAGAAATCTATTTTTGCGAAGGAGGTTGGAAATTTAAAGAAAGATATAAAAATATTAAATAGTATGTTGAGTAAATTCTCCAATCCAGGGGAGTCTATGACCAAGTTCATGAGAATGATTGGTTAAACCAGGAAAAAGTGACTTGGTTGTGAACAGTCTGATGACAAAAACTCACAAAAATTTGCTGGATGGTCCAAAGGAGTGAATCTCACAGAAGAAAGGAAAATTTATCTAAACATTAGAAGGTTCATGGGTTATCCTTGGGTAAAGAAATGCATGGAATATAATGCACATAACAAAGTTTCAAATACTTGCTACTTTTGCAACAAAATTGGACATAAAGTGTATGATTGTTATACCAAAAAGATGCAAGCAAAATGTGCAAAGATGAGATGGAAATGCAAGGAATATGCACAAACTTCTACCACACATAATTCCACTAACACTATTGGACCCAATAATTAGGTACCAAAAAGGTAAAAAGAAAATTTACTTTGAATGCACGTAAGTCTCAAAGTTACATATGGAAATGCATGGTTCATGGATAGTGACTGTTTGAGATATATGATTGGAAACAAGAGGTTGTTCAAAGAATTGAAACCAATGAATGGAGGAATAGTTGCATTCGGTAACGATGACAAAAGGCTTATCAAAGGAATAAGTAAATAAGGTTTATTCAATGCATGCATAAAAGATGTTTTATATGTAGAAGGACTCAAGCATAATTTTTTAAGCATTAGTTAATTATGTGACAAGGGTCACAAGGTTGTATTTGAACCATCTACATGTAATGTATTCAGTATAGACAATGATCTATTGGTCAGTGAAAAAAGGCATGAAAATATTTATCCAGTATAGCTAGATGATATTGTTGGAAAATGCCTAATTATAGTTGTAAGAATATAAAAAATTAAGTAAAAGTCATCCCCAAATTTAGCATTTCTGGCAACCTTGCCAAAATGGACATTTACGACATCAAAGACAACAACATCTCTGATGTGATTCGCTCACTAAAATCTTCCTTCAAGCAACCACCGTCGGGAAGGAACGCCAGCACCGCGCCATCTCTTCAGATGGATTTTCCCACCACTGAAGTCGAGAGCATGAAGAGTGCCACTCTCTCCAGCGGCACTGTCACGTGCTTTGTGGCCGCATGGGCTAGCCTTCGAAGACAACGCCCTTGGCCACCTTATCATCAGCCAAGCGTTCTAGGTGTGGGATCCACATGCACGACCCAAATCTTCCGACAGCTAGAGAAGACACCCAGCAATCACCAGCGAGCAGGTAGGCAACAGCAGTAGCGTGGAGACGGTGAAATTTCCTTTGGACGGTGGCGGTCTGGTGCAGGAGGGTTGTGAGCAGCTATGTGAGTGGCTTATGTTCACAGGCTGTGAAGAAGAAAGAGGACGGTCACCAGAGAAAATGGAAGCGTGCAGTCGTTGGGCATCAGCACGCCGGCGGAAACCTTCTGGTTAGAGCAGATTGGCTGGCCGGTGCTCAGATGACAACAACGCACCCGTGATTTGCGGCCAAGATGAATCGGGCTCTCGACGTCAATGTCTGTCTCCCGACGACCATAAGAGATATTCAATGTGGTAAAACCAGTCCTGACCTTTTGGTTAGAAGAAGAATTCTCTTGGAAGTTGGAGGAGGAGCTTGAGGAATCTTTAAGAGGCAAGTGCCTCACTTGACACCGGTGGCCTTTGGCCACTGGTAATCTCTCTAATGTTTGCGGGCACATGTCATGGCCCCACCATAGTACACACATGGGTCCCACCCATGTTGTGGTAATGGTGGGTCCCATATGGCCAATGGACAATAGGATAATACTGAATTAGATATTCTAAATACATTAAAACCTATTTGAACCCTGATTAAACCACGTAATTGCCCCATAAATCAGAAAATTAATGACATCATCTTAAATTAACTAAGAATTATCGTTAGTGTTAATCATGATTAGGTTTAATTAACTCAAAGTGTAATTAGGCTTAATTCATGTAGTCTGGATCTTCGATCTCTCACAGTATAAACGGCAGAGATTGCCCGCTTGTAGTTTTCCACGAGATATTGGAAAACATCACTCACTAACTCATTCAAAAGCCTGAGTCTAGGACCGAGTCACTGAGTCATGACTCACTGAGTCAAACCTCAGCAAACACCACTCATCAAATTATTCAAAAGCCTAAGTCTAGGACCGAGTCATTGAGTCGTGAGTCACCAAGTCATTGAGTCATGACTCGCCAAGTCAATCCTTACCATATACCATTCATCAAAACAGTCGAATCCAGTCATCTTGGTCCCACTCTTCCTAAGCTTCTCATGAGTAATTGAGAGAGCCGAGCTAAACCCAGTCAACCTGGCCCGCTCTTTTTAAGCTTCTCATAGGCAATGAAAGAAAGCTTAACCAAACCTAGGTCACCTGTTTTCTTCTGATCTTTTTCAGGTTTAAACACAATAGAGATCACCCGGTCCTGAGTCCTTCCGGGATATGCCAATTGGGTTACAAAACACCAACTGTCTCTATGATTTCTTACAGTCTAAACAATAAAAATCACCCGGTCTTGATTTCACCCGGGATAAACCAATCGGATCAAAACACCCATTTTCTAGTAAACCCAGTGTCTAGCAACCAAGTCTAGAACCATGTCATCCCATCCGCCCATTGATGTGAGGTGATCTCCTAAATATCAAGTCATCGCAATGTGTTTGGCAATTCCAAAGACAACACACATTTATTTTGAGAGAAAGTGTGTGATTTATTTTTGAATTTCTAAGATGCATTGTACTTTTTCTTATTTATCCATTGTGTAGATGTAATTAGGACCACTTGTGGTTTGGGATGTGAACATACAATTCTTCTGATGTACACAGCAAGTGTAATCAATTGAGGACAATCAATAAAAATAAAAATTATTTAATTCATTCCAAAGATAACAAATCTTGTGATGTTGTTCTATTTTTTATCCTTGTTACAAAAATGGTGAACCCGACGTGAAACATCCCACCCTCCATCTTTAAGGAAAAGTAATATTTGTGCATCTTAGAAACTTTGTTCTTCCATAAAACTGACTAAGCTCTTTTGTTGCTCTTTGCAGACCTTCAGTCATTTCTATAACTTATTCTTACTCTTCTCTCAAGATCAATCCTGTGGCAAGCTCACTTGCTTTTGGATTTCTGCTAGGCGGTGGCTTCACCGTCAATACCCTGCACGACTTTGACAAGAGTGTTCCCCACTCCTTCATTATGGTGCCGACTGGCCCGGCACCTGCCATCTACAAGAGGGATGTGACTTTGATTTTCCCCTTGCTCGGAGCTATGTCGGTAATTTCCAAAGTAGTTCCAGCAACATTGGAGGCTCCTCTAATAGATCAAGAAGTGTCTTCTACTAATTCCACTTCCAACAACGAGGTTGAAAAGAAGCACAAGAAAAATAGGAGGCAGAGTAGAAAAACTATTTCCCCTCATGCTCCTAGGATTGTTGGAGATGACATTGTTCGCAACATCACCCCAAACTCCCCAAAGATTGAGAGTACCCGGGTCTCTACTCTCCCAAAATAGAACAAGATTGCAGCTGTCGACCTCGCCAATGCAATCAAGAGGAGGCAGACACGAGCTCCCTTTAATCCTAAACCTACTAGCCCCTTTGGAAGGAATGCATAGAGCAAAGCTTCCAAGGGTTATGTTCAACTTGCCAGTGGAATTGGAAGATAGATGAAGAAGAAAGGAAAGTCTAAGAAGAGGTCAACCCGCAAATTGATCATTCAAGAAAAGAAAGAAGGATGGAAGTTGCCATCCAAGAAACACATTGCAATAGTAAGAAGATCATCTCCATCCCAGGATAAATACTGGGAAAGCAATATGTATTTTGCTTTAGCCAATCTCTCTTGCTCTCAGAGAAGAGAGATTGATAGAACAGGCACCTTATAGATGCCAAGGAAGGCATCAAAGGTAGAAAAGAGAGAAAGAAGGCCCGATTCTGGTAGCCCAAGGAAAAGGGACCAGAAGAAGAGGAAAGTGCAGCCTGTTAGTGTCTGCACCACTTTGGTCGATGGGAACTTATCGCCAACATCCCCTAACCCACCTTGTCAGGGAATCATCACCAAGTCGATGGCTAGATCCATGGTGCCTCCCCCAATATTTCACTTTATATCAAAAGATGCTGAAAGAGAAGATCAAGTGTCTACATCTCCCCGCCAATTGATGCACAGACGCCAATTTATCCCGACAATCACGTCTTACATGGCCAAGGGAAACCTAGCTCCCACTTCTATAGAAGAGATAATGCGACGATTGGAACTGCTTGAGACTGAAAATCAGCGGTTAAGAGAGGCATATGCATAATAGAACACTGGCCAAACCTCCAACCCTGGCTAACCATCCAATGCCGCATGTCTTCTCAACCTTCCCTCCATGGGAATGGTTACACCACTAGGACCGTTCATCTTTAACCCACCAAGAGGAGATCCCCTAGGACCAGATGCCTCACCCCCCGCCTCTCCAGTTGCTTCACCTCAGCGACCACCCAATATTAATGTTCGTGCATAGCCATTTGGTGCGAACGTTCCACAACAACCGTTTGGTGCAAATGCGCACGCATAACCATATCAGATAAATCCGGATCCCATGGCACACTTTAATGAGATGATGAATGACTGGATGGTTCAATAGTAAATAAACCTGCCTTCTCAAGTGCCAAATATTTATCATCGGCTGTATCCGCTGGAGATAGAGAATGAGCCCTTCCCACTAGGCTTCCAGATGATAGACTTTTATACATTTGATGGAACAGATGATCCTCGGCATTATCTCACCCTCTTCAATCTCAAGATGGGAAATTATGTTATCTATCACAATCTTTGCTTGAGATTATTTGGCTCATTTCTCAAGGGACCGACATTCCAATGGTATTTGACACTTTCAGTAGGGCCAATCAAGACCTGGAATGACATGGAAAAGCTATTTCTGGTAAGGTTCTTTGTGACTAAAAAAGATGTGACATTACTCGACCTCTCCCTTATGAGGCAAAGGGATGATGAATCGGTAGAGGAATTCATCTCTCACTTGCAGAAAGAGGCCAGCAAATGTGAGGCAACCTCAACAGAGGAGCAAAGAGTCCACCTGTGCCGCAATGGCATTAATGTTGACCTCGCAATCCTGGTTATGAGCAAATCGCCACTTTCTGAGAGTTAGCTAATGAGGCAAGCCAAAAGGAACGCCTCCTTTCCCTCTCTGGAAAAAGAAAAGCCCGGGATGACAAGCAAAAAGAAATACTTTTTGGTCCAAAAAGAAAGAATATGAAAGAAGCAAACAGAACACCTCTGTCAATACCACTGAGACCAAAATTAGTGGTAATGATAGACAGTCAAAAAAAAGAAAGAATCCAGAGCCAAAATATCAGTACTCTGATGAAGAAGTGGTCCAATCTTGCTGGAGCTCATTCAGTCAGGCAATATAAGGCTACTAGGACCCCTGGTCCTAGCAGAAGTGGATCAAGTGAACTAGCCCCTATACTGTCATTACCATCGGAGTATCAATCACCCGAAGGTTAAATGCAAGGCAGTAAGGAGAATTATTAACCATTGCATGAAGAGTGGATTAATTACACCAAAGAAAGATGCACAGGCAATAACATATCAGTGAAAGAAATTCCCGATTTAGTAATGATGGAACAAGAATCCGATTATCCATTCTCAAAAGCCTTTAGCCAAAAGGCGTAGGAGAAAGTCATGGTTGATGACGAAGTTTGGGATCTTGTCTGCCCAAAAGATATCCCAAAAGTCCCGTCGGTGAGACATAAGGGATGAAAGCATCAGATCAAATATGCAAAGCAAAAGGAAATGGAAGAAGGTCTGAAGGACTTATTTCCATATCCTAAAAGGATACACCGCTGACCGTCATGGTTCCAGCCGTACATTGTTGGGGATTACCTCCAGCTTGAGAGTCTTAAACCCTTCTACAAGAATATGGTGGGGAAAAAGAAGGAAAGAGCTTGCCTTATTCAAGGATGTCGAGAACTTTATGCTTGGGAGCCATCGCCGTCATTTTCGTCAGCTACAGACGAAGTATGGATGACATTTTGGGATAATTTGCCAGGCTTGGAAACTAGGGACGACCCAAGCTCTGATGGGGTAGTACATTTGAATATTTGATAATGGTGCCTTGTTATCATATTGGCGAAGGAGAAGCCTCCACTAACTAGCCAAACAAGAAGCGAGAACGCTCTCGTAGAAGGCATGACCGCCAAAGAAAGCATCGATGCCAAGGTTTCACCATATTCAATATTAGTGATTCACCAGTTACACACCTCCTCTGCTATGCTGATGAGTACTACAGAGAAAATCCAGACCTTGCAAAGATGCATCAAAATTTTCAAAGCTCACTCTACTCGGAAGTGAAGAAGAGTTGGTTTCAAACTTAGACAATCCAAGGTGCCAAAGATTATGTCCCCTTACAAGACATATTGCTGCTACGCTTCCTTTCCAAAAGGAAGGAAGGAATCAAGAAGTCTCTTGTCAACTGGGATTAACATTATGGCGAGAACACGGCTAATTATGTTCATAAATGGAGGGACACTGCTTGGAGTGATCTACAATCGCTTGATCACCTAGAAGAAGAAGAAATCCATCTTTGCCTGGCAAAAAGGGCCTATTTCCGCCATCGAGTGCCCTTTATAGAGGCATTTGATCAAGCCGAAAGGAAGAAAATAAGAGCAATGGATGACTAACCAAAAGAACAAGTGTTCATCGAATCACATGTTGTGAGGATCCTTGAATACTTGCACTAAATGAGGGCCCCTATTTTAACGGTCATTCCAGAAATTGAATAAATCCGTTACTTAGGATGGCCCATGATTAAGTTATTCAAAGAAAGCTGCAAGACCATGATCGGACATTTATTCCGGTATCAAACCCTAGTATGAATGATGTCACAAAATAAGGCATATGCGATCAGGAGCTTTCCATTTTCATTGGCTGGTAATAGCAATGCCCTAAAGTGGATCGTAACATTGCCAACCAAGTCATTCAGGTCTTGGGAGGCATTGTCTGAAGAATTCATACATAGATTCCATGATTACACCTCTCAGTTCTCTAAAGCACAAGTGTGGGGAATTCACCCTCTGGAAGGGGAACATCTCTATGATTTTGCCTTGAGATGGTGTAATGTTTGCCTTTATTTCCCCGTATTGCGAGAAGAAAGACGCATAATATGGGAATGCATTGTCACATTCCATTGCCTAAAGAAATACCTACTTCATTTCCCAGACTGCTTAAGCTACCGATCTAGGAATCATCAAAACCTATGGAGGTATCTTGCATGACCAATGTTGCACCAAATGAAGAAAATGCTCCATAAGAAGCATCCGAGTCACCGAAAACAATGGCCATATTATGATCCGGAAAGACCATAACTCAAGACAAAGGAAAGGCACCAATACAAGAAGAGCCAGTGCCTGGAATTCCTTGTCCCCCAGTTGAAGAAAAGGAAGCTCCGAAACTAACAAATAAGCCATATTATGATGTTGTTGCTCACTTGCATAGGATCTCGGTGAGACTGAGCATATACAATGCACTTCAGCTCTCTAAAGAGTCTTGGTAGGCACTCATAAATGCGCTGCTAAATGAGTCTATCAAGGATCAATACCTGGCAGAGGTTGCTAATACGGTTGAATGTAACCAATCCATCACTTTTACAGATGATAACTTATTGCTTGGAAATACAGAGCATAATCGTCCATTGTTTGTAAGTGGCGATTTATCAGGAGAGAGGATTAACCGTATTATGCTAGATCCAGATTTGCAGTAAATATTCTCCCACTCAAAGTACTGAAGCGTATTGGCATGTGCCCATCCGTTCTCAAAAGTAGCACTCTGGTGATTCAAGGCTTTAACCAGGAGAGTCAGAGGACTATAGGGACTATCACCTTGAGTCTTGATATTCAAGGATTCCTCACAAAAGTCAATTATCATGTCATCAATGTACCAACGTCCTATAATTTGTTGCTTAGGAGGCCATGGTTGCATCGATACCAAGTAGTGGCATCCACAGTCCACCAATGCTTTAAGTTTTACCAGGATGGCATAATGAGGCGCATCTCAGCTGATGTAAGACCATTCACGATCTCAGAGGCATTCTTCTCAGAAGCCTAATATTATGAGCTGGCACCGAATGAACCAGAGTAGCCGAAAGAATTGGTCAAGCTAACCATAGTTAGAAGGCAGCAACCATTTACTGCTAAAAGACAAGGGTCAACATCACAAAAACCCTCATCACAGGCTGTACCTCCACAAGCGGTCCCATCCCTAGTGATTCCACCACAAATGGCTTCACACTTTGAAATTGCAACAGGCATATCACAAGAAAACTAGTTAAAACTTATGAAAGAGCTAGAAGTGCTCCAGATAGATGATGATGATGAAGAAAAATCATTGGTTTAGCATCCACAACCGTTGCAACACCAGATCACCCCTGCTCCTTTACCAACTCTGCCAAGTCATAATATATTCAACTGGAAGCTAGTTGCAAATTCCCCAACCCCATAATCTTTCGCCTTTCAGGCTGGGATGTCGATGCCAAGACCGCTTGGAAGAGGATGCGGAGGACGATCAGCCAGGCCATCAATAGGCCAGGGGCAAGCCATACCTCCACCAGCTGGATTTTATGAGAATCAAGTTGCCAACTCTTTGCGAGCTTATACGTCACTACATATAGTACCAGTTGAAAACACCCAATTCCAGATCAACAACCCAGGCTCAAAGAGGACAACAACTACTCCTCCAACATCGTCACCTTTAGTGCCAAGCTACTATCAAGTAATCTCAAAGCCAACACAGTCTTTACATTTTGAGATCAACATCGGGAGCAGCAGTCAAGCAAAGCAAGAGGCATCCTCCAATCTTAGCACCAAAAGCAGTAAATGGGAGATCGGAGGAGGGAAATCATAATCTATGTTGGTTGAATATAATTTGCCACTGACTTGATTGGCTGATTCAGAAATCATTCAGGGCAAAGAACCTGAACCACAATTCCAAGCAGAAAGAGGAAGATTAGTATTTAAAGAGATGGGCTTGCCCTATGGATAATGTTGTACTTCTGATCTTCTAACCAAGAAATGCCTATCTGCTATGAATTTCCAAAAATTTAGCAAGGGATGCAGAAGGATGATCGACCTCCTCGGCATTTATCCTGATAAACCTTATATGTCAGTAACTGGTCCGCTCATCCCTGTTTCGATCAAAGGAAAATTAAAAGGTCTCCGGTATCTAGGGGATCTTTCAGGCCTTGGTGTAGACGATGATATTGACATGGACAGTGATGAGGAGTACACCTCGGACTGCTCCTGTGTGAGTGTCAAGTTGACTATCGGTCCCATTATGTAGGACTGTTACTTAGCTCCTACTGAGTCTAAGACGTCAAAAATGTCATATTCTCCAATAATAATTGCATATTATTACATGGTTTCCATGTCTCATCATGCATCCATAGAAGAGGAAGAATTTGAGTCCAAGGATAAAGAATCGCAAAGAAACTCGAAGGGGCCTGGTGATACAAATGACGAAGAAGTAGTTGATGACCCATCAATTCCCGAATTAGGGTTGGGAATGGCAAGTGGGACCCATTGGTCCGATCATGAGCTAGACCCTAACCATTTAGAAGAAGAAGAAGATGACGACTCCGATTCTTTCTTAGAGGAAATAACCTGTGGCGCAAATCTACCGGGGTTAGAAGATGGTAGACACCTAACAATCGATGAGCTTGAAGAGTTCAATCTGGGTATGCACAAAGACAAACAACATATCTTTATTGCTAAATCTTTGCTGGAACATGAAAAACAATTGTTAATGAGTCTCCTCAAGGAAGTCAAAGATGTTTTTGCATGGACATACTCAGAAATGCCTGGCTTAGATCTTGATATTACCATGCATTCTTTACACATCTCCCCAAGAACGGCCAGTAAAGCAATCGCTTAGCAAGTTTAGACTTGAATTGGAGAAATAGATCATTAATAAGGTCAATAAATTGCTGGAAGCCAACTTCATCCGAGAAATCAAGTTCCTGAGATGGCTCTCTAGTGTTGTCCTGGTGAAGAAAAAGAATGGCCAAATACTAGTTTTTGTTGATTTTCGCAATCTCAATGAAGCCTGTCCAAAGGATGAGTTTCCATTGCCACATATGGAACTCCTTATCGATAGTACATCACTTTATGACACATTCTCGTTCATGGACGGCTACTCTAGTTATAACCAGATCAAGATGGTGCCAGCAGATGAGGCTTCCACCACATTTCGCACATTTGGATTAAAGAATGAAGGAGAGACTTATCAAAGAGCTATGCAAGTTATTTTTCATGACATGCTTCATAAACATGTTGAATGCTATGTCGATGACTTGGTGGCAAGATCCAACGGCTACAATCAACACCATCTGGATCTATGCACTGTCTTTGTACGGCTTAGGAAAAACAAGCTGCGCATGAACCCACTCAAACATGCATTTGGAGTTGGGTCAGGAAATTTTGTTGGGATTTATCGTCCGTCATCGAGGAATCAAGGTAGACCCACAAAAAGCAGAGGCCATCAGGAACATGCCTCCCCCAAGGAACATAGATGAATTAAGGAGCTTGCAAGGAAAGTTATCTTATATTAGAAGGTTTGTGGCCAACTTAGCAAGAAGATGTCATCCATTTCACTGTCTACTAAAGAAAGATGTAGACTTTGTTTGGGATGAAGCTTGCCAAAAAGCCTTCGATACCATCAAAGAATTACTTCGCAATTTGCTAATTCTGGCTGCACCAGCCAAGGGTAAACTGCTTATCTTGTACATTTCCACGAGCAAGCAATTGTTGGAAGCATTGCTCGCACAAGAAAATCAAGATAAAAAAGAGCAAGCATTGTATTACCTTAGTCATCGGTTGATCGATGCAGAATGCAATTATTACCTTAGTGTTCGTAGCTCAAAAGTTAAGGCATTATTTCCTTGCTCATAAGATCCGATTAATTTCTAAAGCAGATCCACTCAAGTTCTTGATCACCCGTCCCATGTTGTCGGGACGGTTGGCCAAGTGGTTATTATTGCTGTCAGAATTTGACATCACCTTTATCCCATGAAAAGCGGCGAAAGGACAAGTTCTAGCTGACTTCTTAGCAGCTCATCCAGACGATGAAGAGGATGTGGTGCAAGAAGACTTGCCAGACTAAGAAGTGTTCATTACACAAGTCAACACTCCCTGGAAGATGTACTTCGATGGTGCTGCCAAAGTTGTTGATGCTGGCATTGGAATCATCTTCATCTCACCCCAGAAAGACATTCTTTCATATTCTTTCTACTTAGGAAAGATATACACCAACAATGAATTAGAGTATGAGGCATTAGTCCTAGGACTTCAAATTGCCCTCAACTTCGGGTCATGAAATTAGATATCTTTGGCGATTCAGAATTAGTGGTCTGATAATTAACCACTGAATACGAAATTCGGTAGCCCAGTTTGTGCCGGTATTATGATATTGCGCAAGGGCTATTGGATCAACTTTTTCAATTTAGCATTGGACATATCCTGAGGACTGAAAACACCATTGCTGACGATCTAGAAAATTTGACAACCGCTTTAGCCGTCGTCGGAGGCCAAGCGACTGTTGTCAAAGTCAAGCAACGAAGCCGCATTCCTGACTCATATGAGGGAGAGATCACTTAGCGAATAGAATGCGTAGCCTATATGAAACTGATGCTAGATGATTGGCAAACCCCGTACATTGACTACCTGCAGTACGGGATTCTCCCGGAGAACTCACAAGAAAGGTTAGCTCTAAGAAAAAGAGCTACTCGATATGTGTATTTCAATAATACACTGTATCGCCAGGCATATGATGGACTTTTTCTCCGTTGTCTTAATGGGAAAGAGATCCAATATGCACTCATGCAAGCGCATTCTAGCGAATGTGGCGGGCATCCGTCTTGTCAAAGATTACACAGATGGATCAAATGCCTAGGATATTACTGGCCTACTATGGTTTCATACTCACTACAATTTGCTAAATCATGTCTTTAATGTCAGCTCCATGGGGATATCCGGCACATACCACCTTTAGAATTGGTACCCGCAAACATTTCTTGGTCATTTGCATGGTGGGGATTTGATATCATTGATCCAATCAATCCCCCATCTTCCAAGGGACATGCCTATATCCTGGCTACAACCGATTACTTCTCCAAATGGGCAGAAGCTTACTCAAATAAGAGGGTCAGAGCCAAAGAAGTAATCAAATTTATTAAATTCAAGATTTTGTATCGATATGGTAATCCATGCCAAATTACGTCAGACAGTGGCACTCAATTCAAGAACGAGGAAATGGAGAAGTTTTGTCAAAAGTAAGGCATCAAACATGTATTCTCTACACCTATCATCCACAAGGGAATGGTCAAGCGGAAGCATTCAATAAGGCAATCCTAAAGATCATGAGAAGAACGGTAGATAAGAATAAGCGACAATGGCATCTCAAATTACTAGAGGCACTTTGGGCTTATCGAACCACTTATCAGACAATAACCAATGCGACCCCTTATTCTTTGGTGTTTGGAGTAGCGACGGTCTTGCCCTTGGAAGTGCAGTTGCCATTGCTTAAAGTTGCAACATATTCAAGACTAACAATTGACCAACAAGCCAAGTTGCGGTTCGAAGAGCTCGATGCTCCGAATGAAAAGCAGTTTCGAGCCAAACAAAGAATTGAGTTATACCAAGCCCGCATGGCCGAGGCATATAACCAATCAGTTAAACACGAAGCTTACCGCTTGGGTGATTTAGTTCTCAAATTAAGGACTAAAATAATGGTAGGGGGCATTTGCTCCTCCATCCCTATTCCCTGCACACATTTTACAAGCAATTCAATTCACATGCAAATGAGAAATTGCCAAAGATAGGAAAAGAAAAGAAACCAGGTGTCATGAGAAAAAGATGCTAAAACTACACATTCATCAGCATATAAGATTCTTGTACATAGAAGAAGTTTACAAGTGAGTTAAGGCGGTTAAAATAGACTCCTTCAAAAGGCTGAACTGCTTCTCCGCTATCTTCAAGGCTTGAGTAGCCTCCGGCCTCACAATTGGAGATGACTTCAACTCTTTTAAAGTCTCCTCAGTCATCGTCATTGCTTATTGGGAAGCAACCACTTCTTCCTTTAAGTGCTTGATAGTCTCCAAACCTTCAGCTTCATCTTTCTCCGTGAAAGCAACAAGAGATTCTTAAAAGGATAAATGATGGCTCAACTGGTGAAACTCCCACAGGAGGACTTCGAGGTGATCTTTGTTTGCTCTAATATCTACTCTCAAAGAGGTCAACTCTGCTTGAAGAGATGAAAGTTGCTCCAAATCCATGCCTGTAACTGACGATTTCTCACTGATCTTAGCCCGTAGATCTACAAGTTCAACTTCCTTAGCAGCAATGGCTTCAGCAGGAAGTCTCAGGATAGCATCTAATTCAACTTGTTTATATGCTTGCTGAAAAGACTCAAGTTGTTTGAGATGGCTGACGAACAAGAGATATCACCGCCCAGCCTTTCTATACCTTCAGCA
>JAYJMB010088528.1:0-19298 GCA_036873735.1 Pouteria campechiana | reverse complement strand
AAAAAAAATTACAATAATTTAAAAAATTTTGCCCCCCCCCCCCCCCCCCCCCAAAAAAAACTGAATTTCCAAAACTGAATGCAATTATAGAACATCTATTCTTTGATTTACTTCTACATATTTTCCTAAGAACTTCTAAAATCATTAACATAGAAGTTCTATTGAGCTTTTGGTCCACACAGAAGTTCTATTGAACTTCCATTTAGCAGAGAAGTAATATAAAAGCATATTGTAGAAACACAAATGTGCTCAGAACCAAACTAGAAGCATCTCAGAACTTCTTCAGAATCAAAATTTTGAAAGATTTTGCTCCAAAATTGGATGTCAAATCAAGAAATATGCCTGCAAACGTAAACTAAAAATTATCCTCAATGAGAAATAATGATAGAAGTTTAAGTTCAAGGATTTCCCTGAATGAAGCGCATTCTCATCCTCTTTTGATTTGGCCCTTTGCAAATTTCTGGCAGTTTATCACTTGAAGCATCATCTGCAGTCCTCTGAAACTTCTATGCCTAATCAGAATTCTTCTTTCTACAACACACAGAACACCAAAAATTAAGAAAGTTCTAAAGAAAATAAATAAATAAAGAACTAACTAAATGCTATGAAAACAAAGAAAGTTCAGAAGCTTGGGTTACCTCCCAAGAAGCGCTTTATTTAACGTCTGTGCAAGACGAATTCCTCCTTCATAGATTCTTGAATCCAACAAGTTCATTTAATTGCATTAGCAAGTCATCCTTCACATATCTCTTTACCATATGACCATTGACTTTGAATGTGTTCCCAGTCTTCAGGTTCTTTAACTCCACAGCTCCATGTGAGTTCACTTGTGTCACCAAGAATGGTCCAACCCACCTAGACTATAATTTTCCTGGAAATAAATGCAAACATGAGTCATAAAGCAAAACTTCCATTCCAAATTCAATGCATCTTTTGTGAATGATTTGATCATGATATCTCTTTGTTCGCTTCTTATAAATCTTTGCATTCTAATAAGCTTCATCTCTCAACACCTCCAATTCATTTAGTTCAAGCTTTCTCTCTTCATCTGCCTTTTGTAAATCAAAGTTTAGTTTCTTGATTGCCTAGTATGCTTTATGCTCCAACTCCATAGGTAGATGGCATGCTTTCCCAAAGACTAGTTTGTAAGGACTCATTCCAATTGGGGTCTTGAATGCAGTCCTATATGCCTAAAGAGCATCATTCAGCTTCATTGCCCAATCTTTCCTTGAAGTGTTCATTGTCCTTTCTAGAATTGCTTTGATCTATTTGTTGCTCACTTTTTTGATCTGTCTGTTGCTCACTTTAACTTGTCTAGACATTTGTGGATGGTAAGGTATTGCAACTCGATGAGTGATGTTATACTTTTTCAACAAAGCTGCAAATACCTGATTGCAAAAATGATTTCCTCTATCACTAATGATTACTTTTGGAGTGCCAAACCTAGTGAAAATTCTATCTTTTAGGAATTTTAGTACAACATTAGCATCATTAGTTTTAGTGGCCATTGCCTTAATCCACTTAGATAAATAATCAATAGCAAATAGAATATACATGTTCCCATTGGATGGTGGGAATGGACCCATGAAATCAATGGCCCATATATCAAATAATTCAATAACTAGATTACTTATGAGTGACATTTCATCTCGTTTACCAATGTTACCCATTCTCTGGCACCTATCACATGTTGCACAATAGGCATGAGCATCCCTCAAAATAGTTAGCCAGTAAAAACCAAATTGGAAAACTTTGAGACCAGTCTTCTTCCCTCCAAAATATCCTCCACAGCTGAATGTGTGACAATGTTTTAAAATGCATTGCTGTTCATCCTTAGGTACACAACATCTAATGATCTGATCTAGATACATTTTAAACAGAACTAGATCATCTTAAAAGTAGTGTTTTGCTACAGACAGCAACCTCCTCCTTTCCTACGAATTTAGCATAGGATTAAAACTCCCTTAACCAAATAATTAACAATATCAGCATACCAAAGTTCACTTTCCTTTACAAAAAATAATTATTCATCAGGAAAAATCTCATTGATGGCAATGCTTGCTTTATCTTTGTTTTGTTCAAAATTAATCCCTTCCACTAACCTGGACAGATGATCAGCTACAACATTTTCACTACCTTTTTTGTCATTGATTGTTAGGTTAAATTCTTGCAACAATAATATCCACTTGATCAATCTGGGTTTGGCATCTTTCTTAGTCAGCAAATATTTCAATGCAGCATGATCAGAATAGACAATTACCTTTGAACCAATCAGATATGAGCAAAACTTTTCCAATGCAAACACAATTGCAAACAATTATTTTTCTGTAGTGGAATAATTTAATTATGCTTCATTCAAAGTTTACTTGCATAATGGATCACATGAGGCAATTTATCCATTCTTTGTCCTAAGACAACTCCAATATTAAAGTCAGATGCATTACACATAAGTTCAAGAGGAATGGACCAATCAGGAACTGTTAAAATTGGCATAGAAGTTAGTTTTTCTTTCAAGCTATTGAAATCAACAAGGCACTCATCATCAAAACTGAAAGTCATATCTTTAGCTAGGAAGTTACAAAGTAGTCTAGAAATTTTTGAAAAGACTTTTATAAACCTTCTAAAGAAACCTGCATGACTCAGAAAACATCTCACTCCCTTAACTGAAGTGGGAGGGGGCAACTTAGCAATCACATCAATCTTTGCCTTGTCAACTTCAATGGCTCCACTTGACACAATATGTCCCAACACAATTCCCTGCTCAACTAAGAAATGGCACTTCTCCCAGCTTAATGTCAGATTCATTTTAACACCATTGTCAAGTTATTAAGGTAATCATCGAATGAATCATCAAATACAGAAAAATCATCCATGAAAATCTCTATGAACCTTTCAATCATATCAAGAACAATAGACATCATACACCTCTAAAAGGTTGCAGAAGCATTGCACAACCTAAAAGGCATCCTTCTGTAACCAAAAGTTCCAAACGGATAGGTAAAAGTTGTCTTTTGCTGGTCTTCTGGAGCAATGGGGATTTGATTGTAACCTGAAAAACATCCAGAAAATAGTATTAGGCATGACCTGCCAATCGTTCAAGCATTTGATCAATGAAAGAGAGAGGAAAATGATCCTTTCTTGTGGCAATATTGAGTTTTCTATAATCTATGCACATTGGCTATCCTGTAATCATTCTTACTAGCACCAACTCATTATTATCATTCTTAACAACAGAAATTCGAGATTTCTTTGGTACCACATTAATCGGACTTACTCCATTTGCTATCAGGAATTGGGTAGGTACTACCTGCATCCAAGAGCTTAATCAGTTCAGCTCTAACAGCTTCTTGCATGTGTGGGTTAAGTCTCCTCTGAGCATCCCTAAGAGGCTTTGCATTATCTTCCAATAGAATTTTGTGATGCACACAGTGGGGCTAATTCCCTTGATGCTAAATAATGTCCATCCTATAGCCTCCTTGTGCTCTCTCAAAACATTCAACAACTTGTTCTCTTCCTCAACAGTTAAGTCAGCAATAATAATAACTGGAAGAGTATCATTAGAGCCAAGAAATACATATTTTAAGTTAGGTGAGAATTGTTTAAGTTCTAGTTTTGGTGGTGTGACAATTGATTGTGTCAAATTGGAATTCAACTATGTCAATACCTCCTTGGTGACTTCATCTTCCTTGACTTCCTTTGCACTATCCAAACCTTCTTTCAACTCTTTGATTTCTTCATCTTCCACAATGACTTCTTTAGTTATGAGCACCAGTGCCAATTTGTCTTTTGTTTTTTGTTGCACAAAAGTTGATGATACGAGTGAGTCCAAATCATCTGTTTGAAAACAACTATTAGGGTCTAGAGGATCTGAAGGGAATGAAAGAGAATTGTAAATAGAAAATTCCATAGACTCATCCAAAACAGTCATCTTCAGCTTCCCATTCTGCATATCAATGATTATATTAGTTGTTTCCATGAATGGGCACCCCAAAAGAATGAGTACCTCTCTCTTGCGTCACTTGCCTCTCCATCTCAAGCACAACAAAATCTGCAGGAATAAGAAGTTTGTCTATCTACACCAATATATCTTCTACAATGCCTCTAGGGTATTTAATTTATCTATCTGCAAGCTGTAGAGACATTGTAGTTAGCTTCAAATCTCCCAAACCAAGCTGTAAGTAAACAGAATAAGGCATCAGATTTATACTTGCTCCTAAGTCTAACATAGCCTTTACCTTATTTGTTCATCCAATAGTAATTATGATATTAAAACTACTTGGATCCTTCAGCTTTGGAGGACGATTTGTTTGCAGAACTGCACATGCAACTTCAAAAACTATTACCTTTTCATGAGGCTCATACTTACGCCTCCTTGAGGTTAATTCCATAAAAAACTTAGCATAAGTAGGTATGTTCTTAATCATGTCAAGAAAGGTAAGTTAACATTAACTTTGTAGAGGATGTCATAAATATCAAAAAATGATTTGTCTAATTTGCTATACCTCAATCTTCTTGGAAAAAGTACTAATGGATTATAAGGTGGTGGGGGTTTATAATTGACTGGAGGGCCAACTATTGGAAACACAGCCTTCCTTGAGGTTATCTTCTTTGCTTCCATTTCCTTCCTGTTATCTATTCCTTCAAAGCATTAGATTCATCGGTTTCTTCACCAACATTATTGTTAATTATCTTTTCACTTCTCAATATTGTCACTGCTTTTGCTTGCTTTAGCTGACTTGGCAACTTTCTCGGTGTGTGACTCTGCACAACTTTTGCAATTTACCCTAATTGTGTTTCTATCTTTTTTATTGATGCCTCCACATTCTGAAATCTTAATTTATTATTTTGGAACTGAGTCTGAGTTTTTTGAATGAAACTCTGCATAGTTTCCTCAAGAGTAGGCATTTTAGGCTGGAAAGAAGTTCTAACTTGATTCTAATTTTGATTATTCCTCCATAAAAAGTTTGGTTGACTTCTCCAACCAAGATTGTAAGTATTGGAATAAGGATCATTACGTGGTCACTGGTAGTAGAAGTTCATTTCATTCGCTTGTTCATACATGACATGGGAGGGTTGAACATACTGGTTGAACCAATGTTTGGTTGACTTCTTCAATTACATCCTCTTGCAAAGTTTTCATTTGAAGGACAAACATTGGGCGAGTGCCCTGAATGACCACAAATTGAACATACGTCAGCATGGGAGGGTTGTTTCAAGTTCCCTATTACAAAACACATGGTCTTCATCTGTCTGGTAAGCTCCAATACCTGCATGGAAAGTTCAATATTAGAATTTACTTCATACATCCCTCTAGACCTTCCTCTAAAACTCTTCTATTGGAAATTTTCTCTAAGCATCTTATATAGATTATATGTCTCCTCTGGAGTCTTCTCTCCCATTGCTCCACATGCAACATTATCCACCATGGCTTGGCATGTTTGTGTTAGTCCATCATTGAAAAATTGATTGAGTAATTCAAGAGGATATCTATGGTGCGGGCATTGAATCAATAGTGCCTCAAATCTTTCCTATACTTCATGGAATGCTTCCCCATTCATTTGAGAAAAAGTGACAATCTTACTTCTTAATTCTGCAGTTTTAGCATGGGAATAAAATTTACCAATCAACTTGTTATAAATTGCATCCCATGTAGTCAATGATCTAGGAGCCAATGTCATGAACTAGGTTTTTGCGGCATCCTTCAAGGTGTAAGGAAAACATCTCATGCACAATTGATCCTCAGTTATACCTTGCAATGGAACAGTTTGAATAGTTGCATAGAAATTTCACATGAATGTTAAGGAGTCATTTGTAGCTACACCATGAAAAGCAGGAAGCATGTTAAAGTATATATGCTTTAGCTCATAGTTCCTGGCAATATCATTCAAAACAATGCATGATGAAGAAATTTCTATCGTTTGACATGTAAACTCTTTAATAAGTAGTTAGGCTTGTTGAGCCACTCAATTTTGCATGTTGTTAGCCATTTGAATGTATTCTTCACTTATGCTATCTGTCTATATTTCCACTTTATCAATGTTATCATTCAAGGGTAACAAAAATGGATTCAGTAATCGTCTTCCTTGCATCATAGTTCTGTAAAAGAATGAAAGAAAGAAATAAAAATTCTAAATAAAATAAAATACAGCAACTAAAGAAAAAATCATAACTAATTTAATGAAACCAAATTGAACTAGTTCCCCAGCAACGACGCCAAAAACTTAATGTTCAAATTATAGTTCCTCGTAAGTGCACAAGTGTATAGTAGTACAGCGTGCTTAGCAAGAGTTGATCCCATAGAGAATTGTCAAACTAGTTCAATTATGTCTAGTTATTAAAACTAAGTTGTCCTAGATCAATAAGATGAATTAAAGGCTAAGTAATTAGAAGTGTAATGTAAAATAACAACAAACATTGACAATAAGTAATGTAAAAGAGAATTTAGGTTGTAAGAGTCTCGAGATCTGATTTCACCACTCGATGAAATTCAATGTTGTTGAGATTTTGGTATCAATTCAGCATGTTGGGTTTGTTCTATCCACTGTATGATTATTACCGTTAGGCGTCTGGGTTTAAATCAAGTATTTTCTCCCATTCGTATTACCTATGGTGTGTAGTGTAATTGAGATTAAAAACTCATAAAGATCTAAAGAACTTTAATGAACCAAGCAGAATAGTTTAGCATATGGCATCTACCTTAACCATCCACTCATTCATTCAAAAAAGCACAATACATGGTTTAGCATATGGCGTCTACCTTAACCATGTACTCAAAGATAATTAAGCTAATTCACATAATTGGTGATCAGAAAATTAAATAAATCAGATGACTGCATTATACACAATGAATGAAATAAGATGATATTGAATTGATAAACCAACAATCTCTATTAACAATGAATATCAAGGAGGGCTACATCATTGCCCCGAAAAAAGGAAGTTAGTTCATTCACAAGATAAAAAGAAAGCTCTCTGAAAAAGGCATGATTGCAGAACTTGAACTCTGTCTCTTGCTCCCTTAAAACTCTCTGTGCTCTCTCCCCTCTCCTCGATGATCTTAAATAACCTAACCAGTAGGGTTTTAATAGAACTCCTCCATGAATTGCAATTTCTTTATGCATAACAATCCTCTTCTAAAAATAACTTTGTATTTGCTTCCCAAAAAGTTTGTTTCCATGAGTAAGAAAAGTTCAGCAATAGACAGAATTATTGCGCAACTTTGTTTCCAAAGATACCTTCTGCATATTGCAATAGTTTACGCATTCACTACATCTAAAAATTTAGCAATGTATGCTAAGAAATTTGGTTCAAAAGATAACTTAGATAATTGCAAACGTTGATCATTGTGTGGACAACAACATCACATTTAGCATCTAAGAATTCTTAATGGTAGAAATCGCACTTCTTCAAAGTTCTGTTATTGAAAATTTCACTACTCAGAAGAATATTTTACTTGCACAGAACTTCTATCATACTTCTAAGCCAATATAGAAATTCTCTTGCTTTAAAATTTCCCAACTCTGAACTTCTTTATTCACTACTCAGAACTTCTAAGAGTCTGGACTTCTGTCGCTCTGCAGAACTTTTGTTGATCATGTAATGAAAACTTCCATCCATTGTAGAATTTTTAAGATTAATACTTACCATCTTAGAAGTTCTACCTTTACTTATTTAGAAGTTCTGGCAGAGTGACAAAACATTTGTAGATCGGGCATTGAACTTCTGTCACACTTCTGTCTTTCACATTTTTAACTTTGGAAGTTCGTCAGAAGTTCTGACCGTTTAGAGCAGTTTAAATATTTTGCTCATAACCTTTTTGTCTAAAATCCAAATGATGTGATTCTTATCTCATTGGTTAAATAATTTCAAGGGATACATTATCATATTGATCACATTTTTCTAAATTAGCCTCTATCATGAGTCTTTTGAGATCACAAGTGATGCCTTTTGATAACTTTTGGAGTTAATGTATCAGAAGTTTTGGCGAGCATTGTTTCAGATATAACTTTCTCAATTAAGTTAGAATCATGTCATTCTTAATGCATTACAAAGAAAAATTTGAGATATAAAACTATCATGCTGAACATGATTTCCAAATCATCCTCAAAATATACCAAAATTGGACCACAAGTGATACCATGTTTTGCACATCAGAATTTTCTGTCAGTGAGATTAAAGTCTAATATAGTCATACTGTTTGGGCTATAAATTCCATATTTCAACTCCAAATTCTATGATTCTTAATTTTTTGGATAGATAACTTTAATGGATAAAACTTCTATGTTAATCACTTGAGCTGAATTTGTGTTTATCTATACTCAAAATGGCCTCCAAGTAACATCAGATTTCATTACATCACATGCCACGACTTCTGATTCCATTGCCACGACACTCAAATTTTTTGACTGCCCAAGTCCATTTCACAACTTCTGAGCAACTTATGAAGTTCACTTTAGAACTTTTGAGGTACTTTTGAAGTTCACTTTAGAACTTCTGACCTTAGTATATTTTTTTTGCTTTTGAATCTTCATTTTTCAGGCATGGGTGTGGTGAGCATTATAACATTTACCCAGAAGAGCCTGAGGCTAATCGTCAGATTCTTAATTTCCCTCTTCATGTAGCATCAAATTATCAATCCATGTAGAATAGTGAGAGTAATTATTTTTAGCTTTTCTCCTATCTTTCCTTTCTTCTTTTAAACTTATAAATACATGCCTTGCTTTCTTTTTGTTTTGCAGATTTTGCTATTGCTCTTGTAATTTAGCCAAGACATAACAAAGCATTATGAGGCTGACTTTGATTGTTATTATATAGATGACTAAGTAGTTCAAATCCGAGGGCAATCTCTTCAGCAAGCTACCAACCTAAGTTAGGCTGAATCGAGGGCTGATGTTGGATGCACAATAGGAGCTACAACCATTCACTCTTCTCTCGATTTCCCAAGTGAAACATTATCCAGTGGTCCTACTATTAATTGCAAGGTTCCCCGATCTACTTTGGTCGATGAAGTGAAAATTGCAGATGAGAGGGCAACTCCAGCAGAGGGCTATAGTGACCAAGTGAGGCTTGAATAGCTTGTTGAAGGGAATGCCTCTACCCTAAAGCGCCTTTGGTGATTTGAGATGCCAACCCCCTTTGTTCTTATCTGCTGATGTAATGAATCCTCTATAACAATAATGATGTTCTGTTTGAACTTTTCATCTTTTCAATGCCCTTTCCCTTTTTAAAGTGCACCTTTTGAGGGCAACGGATCTGGAGACATTGTAATGCTTCTACTTTTTTATCCTATAGCAACTGCCCAAGTGGCTCTACTCAAACATTTACTTTTAGTGGATCCAAAATTCTATGTTTTAGGCACCTTTGTATGACCCCCCCTTTTTTTTCAAACCAAGCATTCTGTGATAATTTTATCTATGCTGATGTGACCCCTTGACGCTTCTATTCACCCATGTGTTCAAGGTTTAAATGTGATGGGATGTGAAAATGGACAATTTCTAATTTTCATAGATCTCCAGGCTGTCATTTCTCTGGTTTTGCATGAAACCCTAGACAATTTCGTTGAGAGATGTCTTTAAGATGCCACTGTAGATATAGAAAATTATTTCAACTTTTGGTATCTTCTTCATCCCTTTTGCTTTTAAGCTGTTGCTATTCTCTTCTTCTCCTCTGATAATCCATCTTTATCTTTCATTCTCATTTTGTTTATCTTTCTTCCTCATGGCCATTGAGAGGTCTCATCCACATTTGTCGGATAGTGTCGTGGAAGCATTCAGGTTCTACCCTCTGCCAGAGGGTATGAGTTGGGTGTTTCCAAAACTCGTTGCCCTACCATGGCATCCTCGTGAAAACTTGCTTCCTATTTCTTTAGGTTCTCTTAGGGTGGGATTTTGTTTAGATCAAAACCATTTCATTTCTACTCTTCTACATGGGTTTAACATTTCTCTAGGACAATTAGTCCCAAATAGCTGGCGATATATTGTATCCCTTTGTCATTGGGTCCATAATCTTAAAGAGATTTCTATTTTCACTATCTTCATGTTTTCAACTATCTTTAACATGAGCAAAGCTCCTCATTCTAGATATTACTTTTATCTTATCCCCCATGCTCCCTGGCGCAAGCTTTTTGGATGAACCGTTGACCTAGATGATGACTGGAAAAGTCATTAGGCTTGGGTCAAGGTTACCGGGGATCTCCTTTTTCTAGTGGTTTGGACAATCAGTTCGGTTCATCACCCAATTTTTCTTTCTCCTTTAGAGTGATATAGCTTTTAGATCCTTATGTATAGGCTAATGACTGTGGGCATGTTGTCAGTGGATGTTGTTTCCTCCATGGGTTATTGTCGCCAGGTGGATTTTTCATGTGGCTTTCCTGGTCAAGAGATCATCACTCTTGATCCTCTTCCTTCTTTGTCTTCTTTGTTCCTGAACTTGAGATCTACTATAGAGCAAGAATAAGACCTTCTTCCTTATTTCCATGTAAGACCTCACTCTACTCTCGCTCGTGCGTTTGCTTCTATTCCTGATCCGGCGGCTTCTTTGCCCTGGCAGAGAATTAAAAAGGTTGCCTAGAAGCAAAATTTTCATGCTTCTACTTGTTTTGATAGGGAGCAGTCGTCAGCTTTGGATACCCAATTGGAGCCGCTATGGGTTGATATTTCTTATGAGGCAGGTCTCGTTGATCTCTCCTCTAATGGGACCACTTCACAAACTTCCACACCTCATTCTTGTTCCTGACTTGGTCGGGCTACCATAGCGGATCCACCTACATCCTTTGTTCCTGATGTCACCATTGGGGAGAAGGTACCTTCTTCAGGGGATGTTGGTCATCCCTCTAGAGGGGTAATGTATCCCTCTTCTTTCTATACTGATTTCTTTCGATCCCTCCTCATTTGTACAGACTTCTCTTGTAATTCCTTTTTCAGTTGGTTTGTCTCTTCTGGTTCTGAGCCAATAGTCGGTGTCACTCTGCTGGTAGTTCTGAAGTTGACTATAGCCAGGGGATCCACAGAGGCTATTGTAGAGGAGTTGGAAGAGGTCCGAGAGAGGCCAGTAGTTGTGAGGATGCACAAAACTTTGGTAGTTGTTGAGGCATCCTCTTCTGCTGCTGTCTCCTATCCTTCTACGGATTTTGAAGGTGAGTATCTCTCTAGCCCGCTTCTAATATATATTATTGATAAAAAGGTACTAACATCTTTCTTTGAAAGTGCTAACTCTTTCTTTTCGGCCTTATTGTAGGTTTATTTTCTTTTAACCAGTTTTCTAGTGCTTTGAAATGTCCATACTCTAGCCTTAGCCTGGCTCCTCCTACTCAATGTTTCTAAGGAGTTGCTTCAAGTTTGAGAGGGCCAGCATTAGCTCCCGGATTCAACTCCATCAGCAGGACCGCCGCTTCTGACAGTCAGAGCTCCTCTCAACCTTCTGCTTTGGATGTTGCTGCTCCTACAAGGAGGACACCAATAATGTCCATACTAGAGAACCTGGTGACGGTGGATGTCTTTGTCAGCAAGCTTGCCTGCCCTAGGGACCATTCCTGAGATAATGCATGCATTTGAGATGGCTTGTTGGTGGAATTTGCCCTGAACATTGTGCGGAATGCAATTAGAAGGTAGGGCTTCATGATTGCATGGAGCATATTATGTAGTGGCTCGTGGCCGCTTAGGAGCAATGAGACACCGTCATCACTGAGTTTTCCGCTGCGATGGTAGAGTTAAAGGAGGAGCAGGTCCATTTCAATGAACTTGAGGTGACTACTTCTAAACTTAAAGCTAGGGAGGATGAGGTTCTATCGGGCCAGGATGCTGCGGTGCTCACGCAAAAGGAAGCCGAGGATGCCCTTTAGAAGGTAGAGGTCAAGCGCAATGTTGTGCTTAGGCAGAAGGAGGTCGAGGATTCCTTTCTAGAGGCCACTACGGTGCTTTCGCAGAAGGAGGCTGAGAAATCCCTTAGGAAGGCAGAGGCCAAACATGATGCTGCTGGTGCAGTTGCCAGCACAAAGGTGGAGCAGCTGGCCAGAGTGGAGGTAGAAGCTGCTAGGTGGGAGGAATCTCTGTAGCAGGAGGCTAGTCTGTTGAGAGAGCAGCATGATGTAGAGGTTACTCAAATCCGCCAGTTACATTTAGAGTAGCTGCCTATGGAACCTTAGCGCTTACTTCAACAAATGGCTGAATATTTTAGGCAGGCCTTTAATTCCTGTAAGAAGAAGATTTCTAAAAAAATTCCCTGGAATAGATCTAGATAATATTCAACCAGATAGAGAAGATTTGTAATTGTCAAACCTGTATAAAATGAAAAGATATGTTTTCCTTTTAGCACATTTCACGCATAGTGATAATTGAATCTATGCATACAAATTAGATCCTTTGAAAGACATTTGTAGGAGTTAGGAAAAGGGGGAGTAAATGCCCCCATTGTTGCTCCTTCCTGGCTTCATGCATAATAATGCTTTAGGAAACTCTAATTAATGGCTAGTTCTCCTTTGCCATTATTGTAAAGCCCCACAACTCGAGCACTACCATCCCACACTCTTGAGGAGAATCTGACAGCATCTCCCCTGAAATAAGAAAAATTCCACATCTGTACAATCATAATCATACATTAAAACACCATATAATACATTACACTAGCATGCTGAGCCCATACATAACGACACAAGCCCAGAACCATAGTCGCACAGTAATAGTATTGAGGAATTACACATGTAGTCATACCACATGAAGGACATGTCAAACCACTAGTCACATAATTATAATTCACATCACTTTTACACCTTAAATATTTACATGATATCATAAGCTCCAAAAATATATTTATAAGGGCCAAAATGTGCAAAAGAATAGCCCACAAATGGCTGGCATCATGCCCTATCTTGATCTGGAGCCCCAACCCTACATTGGGCGCGCTCTTCTGACCTGTCAGTTAAAAAAATACCAAATAAAATAGGGTAAGTCTGGGCAACTCAGTAAGCAGATATGTAATTAAACTAATAGTGGCAAAATAAGCTCAGTAATACAATAATTTAAATATAATCAATAACCAGGAACAGACATTAATATGCAATCCAAATGATATCATAAGATGAATATAATTCATGTTATGAAACCCTAAACTAGGTGTATAATGAGTAAAATCTTCTCAAAGCAATACCCAACCAACCCACCATCTGTCACTATTCATGTACATTAATATCATTAATCACTATTTTATGTCCAAGCTTGGAAGCCTGCACACTGTGTAGACCTAACCTTCTTATAACTTTGGTGTGTTCCAGTCCCTTTTTGTGTTCCAGTCCCTCTCTGTATCCCAGCTACGAGGCTTGCCAAGAGTAGCACCTTGACCAAGCCAAACCCACCCCAGAGATCACTCTGCTATCTTCGCTCCATAGGGATCACAGGTTCTCTATCTACACCTAATGAAATAATCAATAGCGTGTCACAAATCAGGTCGATCCTATCCTCACCCTACATTGGTGTCAGGTCTACCAGGCTATCTAGGCATCACAGCCAAGCCTAGGCCAATCCTGGCCTCTTCGTCTTCATTCTAGGCGGAACATGGGCTAGCCAGGCAACACAGCCAAGCCCAAGCCAAATCTTGGCCTACACGCCTGTGGCCACTAGGCGGAACTAACCTAGGGCTTAACCGGCCCTCTTGTTGTCAAGGCATCTCCATCCTAAGCCGACTAGGCCTCCATGTCACCAAACGATCCTATCTAGCTAACCGAGCCTCTACACTGCTCAACCCATCTCAATTTAGTCAAACATCGAAGCTCTACTAGCTATGCTAAATTTTTAAATTTATCATTAGGGAGCAGTTTTAGTAATTTGGATGTAACTTTCTCATAAAAATTCTAAATTGAGTGATTTTATTCTTGTAGATAGATAATTTTAGGGCCTAGAACTTTTACTTTGACCACTTTTTCTAATTCAGCATAGAATTTGAGTCGTGGGGCCCACAAGTGACCCCTTTTTCAGTTGATCATTCTCCCAGGAGCAGTTTTAGTAATTTGAACATAACAATTACATACATATTAAGTCTAAATTGAGTAATTATTATGCTAGTGGATAGATGATGTTAATTTCTGCAATTTTCATGTTGCTCAGTCATGGGGCCCACAAGTAATGCATACTTGTATTAGAGAACCTTACACTATTTTAGCTATAACTTTATTATATAAACTTAGAATTTAATGGTTCTTAGTTCATTGGAAAGTTAATTTTGAGAAATAAAACTTGCAAAATAAAATTTCTGAATCCTTCAAATTTTGTGTCAGCATCTGAACATTAATGACACTATATACATTTCTACTAAGAATGCTATGCATGATGAACTTGTCACATTACATGACGTATATTAATAACCAATCTTTTATATGCACTATGTTTGTTGTAGTTTTTGTAATGTAAATTCCAAAATAAACCATCCAATATCAACCACTGAGTATAATCCATAATTTATGCAGCAATGCATTCATGACTTCAATCACTACCCATGAGCATAATCAAAGCAACAAGCATGCCTAGTAAAATTTCAATTATACATAACTGTTTTTATTTTTAGAAACACAAGAATCTACTTACCTTATAGTTTGGCAGTACACCCCGATTAGGCTCAAGTTTGATGTTGGCAGAACCAACTTCCAAATTCGAAGTCCTGTATTCAGATTGCATATGGTTCCATTATTCAAGTGCATTTACATTGCACTTAACATAACTAATGTTGTCTATAATTCAATTCATCACATTGCTTAATCTTATTACCCCTATAATCATCTAATTAAATCATGATTAAAGGATCCTTAATGATCCACTAATACCTACTAATCAGATGGCTTCTCTTTAATAGCCTTTTTTTCATACATTTAGTAGGCAGTTTGACAAATTCACATTTACAACTACCTAATGGCTGAAAAATCTGTTTCAATGTACATAACTAATTATCCATAGTAATCCTACACTTAAATACATTATTAAATCACTCATTACACTATTGATTGCAACATTAACCAACTTCCCAACTACTGAAAATTTCAGAACTCAACTTTTTAATGAAGAATTCATTGTAAAAATGGTATTAAATGCATTAATCATCAATATAAGCAACTTAACTATTAATTGCTTATCTCTTAATTTCTCCACTTGATTTGCCACCAGCTGAGTTGGGTCTTCAAACCCTAAATTTCCACCAACTATAGATGGCTCCACATAGTTCAAAAGGTGTTTTGTTTTAGGTTGGATTGTTAAAAAATGTCGGGAAGTCAATCTAATATTAGTATAGTTCTATTTTCTATAATCTCTACTGGGTTTTGGAGCTTGGGAGATGTCACAAATGGCTGGAAATGGCCCCTTGCAAGTCTTATGGGAGAGGTGGAGTACCATAACCTCTCCCATTATGATGCTCTAGCAACGTGCTGAAGACCGTGCATGGGCTATCCAACTTTGCTGCTTTACATCTTGTCCTGCTACCAAGCTCACTCCCAATCACCCAGATCCTCAATGCAACACCCATATTCACTCTAATTTACCCCATCTGCACATAATCATCATGCACCTACACACTAGTGCTAGCCATGTTAGATTGCTAACTATATCCATTGATTACAAAAATTTTTTGGGTCCTCATAATTAATATTTGCAATCTTGTATGAGCCATTAGTGTAGGCCTCTTGGATGACATAAGGCCCTTCCCATTTAGGCTCAAACTTGCCAATCAACTTGCCACTTGCCACTAGTTTGGTTCTTAGTTTGAGAACTAGATCACCCAGGTGATAAGCTTGGTGTTTAACCAATCGGTTATATCCGTGGCCATGCGGGCTTGGTATAACTCAATCCTTTGTTTAGCTTGTAATTGCTTTTCATCTAAAGCATCAAGCTTCTCAAACCACAACTTGGCTTGTTAATCTATTGTCAACCCTGAGTGCATTGCAATTCTTAGTGATGGCAATTTTGCACTTCCAAGGGTAAGACTGCTTATGCCCCAAACATAGAGAATATGGAGTTAGATTGGTTCTTGTCCTGTGAGTGGTGCGATAAGCCCAAAGTGCCTTTGGCAATTTGAGATGCCAGTGCCGCTTATTCTTATTTGTCCTTCTTCACATAATCCTCAGGATCGCCTTATTGAATGGTTCTGCTTGGCCATTTCCTTATGGATGATATGGTGTAAAGAATACATGTTTGATGTCTTATTTTTGGCAAAACCTTTTCATTTCTTCATTCCTAAGTGGAGTGCCATTGTCCGATGTAATCTAATAAGGGTTGTCATATCGATACACGATCTTGAACTTGATGAACTTGATTACTTCTTTGGCTCTGACTCTCTTATATGAGTCAGCTCTCGCCCATTTGGAGAAGTAATCAATTGCTACTAGAATATAGGCATGTCCCTTGGAAGATGGAGGTTTGATTGAGCTAATAATGTCAAATCCCCACCAAGAAAATGACTAAGAGATGCTTTTAGGTACCAACTCTGATGGTGGTATGTGTCGAATATCCCCATGAAGCTAACATTAGAGACATTATTTGGTAAATTACAGTGAGTTTGAGACCATGATAGGCTAATAGTATCTTACGCATTTGACCCTTCTGTATAATCTTTGATTGGATGGATGCCCACCATATTTACTGAATATGCTTGAACAAGTGCATATTGAATCTCTTCCCCATTAAGACAACGGAGCCAGAGCCCATCATATGCCTAGTGATACAATGTATTATTATAATACACATATCCTGTAGCTCTTTTTTTTAGAGCTAATCTTTCCTACAAGTTTTCTAAGAGGATTCCATATTGCAGGTAGTTGATGTACAGGATTCACCAATCATCCACCATTAGTTCTAGGTAGGTTCACTCACTTGGTAGTCTTCTCATCATATGAGTCGAGATGCAACTTCGTTGCTTAACTTTAATAATGACTTCTTGGCCTCCAACAATGACTATAGTAGTTGCCAAGTTTACTAAAGTATCAATAATGGTATTCTCGGTCCTTGGTATATGCCCAATGCAGACTTGAAAAAGTTAATCCAATAGCCCTTGCATGATATCATAATACTGACATAAACTGGTCTAGTAAACTTCATATTCAATGGTTAATTGTTAGACTACCAATTCCAAATCACCAAACATATCCAATTTTGTAATGCCAAAGTTGAGGGCAATTTGAAGTCCTAAGACCAATGCCTCATACTCTGCTTCATTGTCAGTATAATTCTTTCCTGAGTAGAAAGAATATGGGAGGATGTCTTTCTAAGGTGGAAAGAAGACAATTCCAATGACAACATTGACAAATTTGGTAGCACCATTGAAGCACATTTTCCAGGGAATATTGACTTAGGCAATGAATACTTCCCCATCTAGCAAGTTTTCTTACACAACAACTTCTTCATCGACTGAATGCACTGCCAAGAAGTCAGCCAGGACTTGTCCTTTCACCACTTTTTGTGGGATAAATGTGATGTCAAATTTTGACAATAGTAATGACAACTTTGCCAACAGTCCCAATAGCATGGGATGAGTGATCGAGAACTTGAGTGGATCCAACTAGATCTGACGAGTGAGATAATAATGCCTTAACATTTGAGTTGCAAACACTAAGGCAAGGCACGTCTTCTCAATTGGATAATAATTACATTCTGCATTGATCAACCGATGGCTAAGGTAATACAATGCTTACTCCTTACTGTCTTGATTTTCTTGTGCAAGCAATGCCTCCAGCGATTGCACACTCATGAAGATGTACAAAATAAGTGGCTTACCCTTAGCTCGTGCAGCCTAAATTAGTGGGTTGCGGAGCAATTCTTTGATGGTATCGAAGGCTTTTTGGCAAGCTTCATCCCAAACAAAGGCCACATCTTTCATTAGTAGATGGTGAAAAGGCTAACATCTTCCTCCTAAGTTGGCAACAAATTTTTTTAATATAAGATAGCTTGCCTTGCAAGCTTCTTAGGTCAGGAGGCATATTTCTGATCGCCTCTGCTTTTTGTGGGTCCACATCAATTCCTCGATAATAGACAATGAATCCCAAGAACTTACCAGACTATAACGCCCCTCCTTCCTGGAGCGTTACTAGTGGTAAATTCAGAAGAAATTTTGACAGTCTCCCCTGATTTACCACCATTATCCTGTATACAATATACTAAACCACAAGAATTATATATCAAATATGCAAATATAACATGGCCACCTCCAGGCCCTACCATTTTCTACACAATTTATATAACTGCCGCCTCCAAAACACACATCACCATAACACCCACAGACCAAGATCGGGGTACACTATACCCTAGCTATCAAATCATATACAACCATACCATAAAATGACATGGTGTAAAAGTAATGATATGTGTCTCCTATACATTCAAAATCCATCCAACAATATACATTGTTATACACCATGTAAGGAAGTAGAGCCTTTACTGGTGTCATAGCCTACCCCCGTCGCGAGACCCAACACCGTGTTGGGCTCCGTCCTCTGACCTGTTAACTAAAATTTAAATAAAATGGTGAGTTTGGGCAAACTTAGTAAGCAAGTAAGCAAAAATATGACTATAAATAATATAATAAACAACGACAATAGAGTGATAAACAAAGATGCAAACAGGCAAAACATGCCATGCCATATGCAGGATGTCATAGTCAGTCAGTGGCCAGGTTCATTAAGATTTTAATATTAACATCTCATTACTTATTTCATACACATACTCATAATGATATCGTATACATAGTTAATCGATGAATATTGACTCGAATACCGATACGTCATACTGCCCTTTTGTATCTACCAATCCATGATTACCTGTTATACCCACATACACACCATCATCCACACACTCCTCCCTGAGAGGCACACAAACCAGAACACTATTCTTTCACTCTTCAATGTGTCAGGTCCGTCCTAGCACTCCCGGCTAGAAGCCTGCCAGGTCCACACAGCCATATTGCTGTTTCCAGTGGCACCCCACCCTCATCACCTCACAAGAGTACCAGTTCTCCATAAACACACCTACACACGCTACTCAGGCCAATCATAGCCATTAGGCCACCAGGCCAATAGTAACGCCTGACCATGTTGGCTGCCCACACAACCGCCCACTAGCCAACCAGGCCACTCCTCGCTACATGGCAGACACAAGTTGACCCCATGGCCATCATAAAATATATAAATGAGCCACATTGGGATCAGAGCCAATCAGGTGTCAAAATTAAATTTTATCGGGACTCCCGGGGGCGTAGAATGCATGTACATAATTTCTAACATAAAATTCTTATTTACCATGTTATAAATATCCAATTGACCTAAAAATATTTTT
>JAYJMB010088527.1:0-19299 GCA_036873735.1 Pouteria campechiana | reverse complement strand
TGCTACTATTTCTTCCACTACTAATGTTGAAGGGGTTTCCTCCTTTTCTTCCTTAACTGATTCTAACCTTTCATCTTCTTCTTCTTCTTCTTCTTCTTCTTCTTCTTCTTCTCTCACCCTTTGTGTAGTGTCTGTTTACTCATGTTCCTCTTTTCTTGCTTCTTCCTCCTTTTCCTCTTCTTCTTTTTCTCTAACTCTTTTTGGTTATCTTTTCCCTTTAGCCTTCTCAGTGGCTGTACCACTTGATGGTATGAATATTCCCATCCTTTTCAATGTTACATCATTAACTCTATCTAAAGTTTTGAATATCTCTAAAATTTATATGATAAATCCACTTCTGCCTTTCTTAATATTTGATCCATTGCCATTCCGTAGGGCAGAGGATGTCTTGCTGATGATTTGACTTGATAGAGGTGTTCAGATAATAGTTTGGCAAGATCCAACCTCTTTTTATATTTCAATGCCCAAAGAGCAGAAGAGGATTCAGCGCCACAGGCAGTTCACTTGCCAGAAGAGAGCCCCGTTATCCCTTCTCTTTCGCCTTCAGTACCTCTTATGGACAACCCCTTGTTTGTACCATCAAAGGGGAAGTCTCAGGCACCTAAGGCAGTCTCGATAGGTGGAGTCCAGATCATGATCAGCCTAAGCTCCAATGATGCAGAGAGAATGACCTTCAAGCTTATGCTGAGCGGTATCCTTCTGAGTATTTCCAGTGCAATCCGGTCTGCTTCCACTCCCAGGATTTGATTCAGCTTCCTTCTTCACTTTGATCGCAACCTTAGTTGTGCTACTGGTTTGGGAGGAGATATGTCTCAAGTTAGAGCTTTGCTTGGCCAGCTTGCCAGCCATGAATGAAGAGATTATGTTCTCTTATTCTTGTCAAAACCCGAGTCCGAAGTTTTGAATAGGAGCTGAAGCGCGTGAGTGCAGTAGACACTTGAAAGACTATAAGGAATAAAAATCTTTCATCCCTTCATCTCCGCCTGTGTCGAGACTACTATTATGGCTTGAGGGTTCTTTCCCCAGCCAGCCGCCCCTGTGTGGGAGGGGTCAAGCTTGGAGACTTCTCATTTGTGGGGAATCAAACTATCATGCTCATTCTAGTTTTACATATTCAACTATTTCTTTTGATAAAAACAAGAATAACTCCCACACTAGAATAGGAAAACATCTTCACTAAAAATCGGGAGCTGGGAGGGAGGTGAAGCCAGTCTTGTGGAGCACCTTCTTTCAGTTAAGGTGTGAGCTAGGTATGTGTCTGGCGCTGGAAAGCCTTACAGAAACATTATCCCTATCTAACCTAGGGATGAATTTTGTTGTTTAGGATAAGGTTAGCATGCCTTAGATTTACATCCAGATGCTTGGGATTTAGATTCTTTATATTGTAACCAATAGGAATCCTTGTCAGTTGTGAGAACAACTCTCTTATAGGTGTTGGCCATTCAAATATTTGTCTTTTAACCAAAAGAAGATTCAAACATTCTCTAATACTTTCAAGAGATAAATCTATCTTCTTATCTCTAATCCATGATTTCTCAAACTTAGGATCATAATTCCAGAGGAGTATTTTCACCATTCTAGGTAGGATAGCTTTCATTTCTACAACTCATAGATTATTCCATCCTTGAAAGCTTTTCCAATCACAGATTTCCAGCTTCATCTTTTCAAAGATTTCAAAATCAATGGCTCTATCCTTTACTACCTTTCTATTAACATATTCATGTATTCTTGGTAACTTTGTTCATCATTTCAAAACGTTACCTCTAGAAATCTATTTTCCCGCACTTTGCTTCTCCAAGATGCATGCAATTCATCTGACTCCTCTCTATTCCTTATTCCTTTGGATGTAGATGCTGGAGTCATCTCTGTCGTTCTTGAATACACCATCTCCATCAGTTAAGGCTTTAGGGTTTTGATGTGGAGGAGTTTGGGGGTTCTTGGCAGTGAGATGAGTAGAAGAAAATGATGCCAAGAGGACAAGAAGTGAAAAGGAAAATAGTGGGGATTTGAATTGCCTTTTTATGAGGAGGGATTCTGTTGCTAATAGTGAATTAGAGAGTTGTGGCTAAGATGAGGTTAAAAGAGGGGTTTCTACGATCAAACCTTGAGGGTGTCAGACAAATTGGTTGGCTTTAGATAATCCTATAGACAAAGTGATGACTTTGTTTGCAAGTAGATATGAGAAAATGTGATTTTTCAATTTATTTTTGATCTGAGATATGCCTGATTGTCTGAGGAAATGATATTGGTTTACATATGATTAGAAGATTTTAGTTTATAATGATTTAAGTGACTAATATCTTTGACTTTAAATAATGTACACAAGCAAAGCAATGAAGAAGATCCAGAATAATATATTTTTAATTTTTATAAGTAACTCAATGTGCATGGAATTCAAAATGATATGCTATCAATAAGGAAACATTCAAAACTTTAAAGCAGATATAAATTTCTTGCAGATTTGAGACTTTAGATTAGAAATTTACCTCATTATCTTGAATTGCTAAGATAGTGAAAAATGCTTAATTGATTGTCTTCAACTCCTTTGAATTTCTCATAGATGATTCTTTTGACTTCTTTTGTTCTTGAAGCTCCTATATAGAGTCAATTGCTTAGGTTATCTAGACGTTATTAGCTTTGTCATATATCATTTCTTTTGTATCTTTAACAAAGCTATATATGGATATTCTATCAAGCTTAGTGGGAGATAGAAAATTCAAATTTTCAAAATCTATAACAGATATCATTAATGTATAAAAGTTTGTAAATAACTTGTCCTAAAGCAAGAATGTTGTGGAACAATTTGGCCATAAGAATTTTTTCACAAGTTAAATTTCTATAGTTAAGATTAACTTGCGAAGCCTACTTTGATACCACTAGTTGGTCGCATGTAAAAGATAGCTCAAGAGGGGAGGGGTGAATTGAGCATATAAAAATTATGACCAAATAAAAATTAATGAGCTAAACAGAAGTTGTGATGCAACACGTATGCAATTTTCCATGTCTGTTCATTTGGTCATAGTGATTGCTTCATTTCCAAATTCAACTTCTCTTAGCTATACTTATTTCAGATAAGTAATTGTGTGTGTAGTGATATGTGAAATGTGATGATGAGACAATTGTATGCAAAGTAAAACAATCAGGCAGACAAAACAAAGCAATTTTTGTAATGGTTTGGGAGCCCCGTCCCTACATCCACTCTTCCAAGAGCACATACTCTTTGTGCCTTGGGTTCCACTATATTCTATATAATGGAAATACACTAGTGCTTCCAGTACTCTTCTAGATTCCAACTCTAGGAGGCATAAATAGTATTCCCAACACTCTTCTGGATTCCAGCTTCAAGGGGCATAAACATAGTGCTCTTAGCACTCTTCTTTTTTTCACGAGCTGGTTTCAAAGAACACCAGCAAACTTATTAGTATTTTAGAGCTTACCAAAAACTCATACTATGTGGTTTTCTCTCACCACAAACTCACATAGCTCATAGACAACACTTAATTTGCACATTACATCGCCTCTTTTACTATGCTAATTTATACAAAGTTTAAACACATATGAAACGATATCTCATTGAAGCTCATTAGATATCAATACTCCAGATATATGCTTAATATAGAAATTTTAGGCTCATTATCTATCAACTTAGTGGAGATTAATTATCTAGGAGGAAGCATAGTCTGATTGAGAGATGTTGCTCATTTAAGCTTTGTTCTTATTTTTCTCTCAGCTTCCTCAACCTTCCTTATTAACACCGCACTACCTTTATATTACTTTAGAATTTTTGCCTATTGGAGGTAGTTGACTTTCTTTTAATGTTGAAGACCATTTTGATTTCTTCCATTGAAAAGTTATCTTCTTATTAAACTCATTGTAGCTGGAAAGCCTATAGAGCCATCCTTGAAGAAGATGCCTTTTTAGTTTTGACAAACCTCGGATAAAGACTTTTTGGCATGACTGACTTTTTCATTATTTTGGAAAGATGCTCATTAATCCTGAAGAGATACAACCTCTAAAAGTTGCAACCTTTGTTAGAGTGAAGACTACTTTCCTTTGAATTTCTTTTCATCTTTAGCTATGCTCGATTTATCCAGTTTGTTTAATAGATTCTGCTTTGAATGAAAGTTTGATCGGAGAGTGTAGTCAGTAATGTCTGGTACACCTAGCTTCTACTCGTCATGATATACTATAGAGATTCAGCCAATGTTTATTCGAGGACTTTGTCTGATTAAGTCCTAGATTATCTCTTATAAGTAATAGACAAATTGGCTTTGAGATCCGCATGATATACAACTTTGTCTTTGTGAATTTATCAAAGACCATTGCAATATTTTACTTTATCTTCTAGTTTGTCTATTATAAGTGAAAGATAAATTATAGAAGTGCAGACAAAGTTCTTCTGTTTTATTGTTCAACAAATAATGTTTCCTATCACCAGATGAAGTAGCTTTGATGGTCGGTTTATCTGTTGTAAGTAACAAACAACTCTCATCGGTGCGGACAAAAGCTTCTTCATAGAAACCAAAATTTCTTTTACTAGACTAAGTTTTCTTTCACCAGACAAAGTAACTTTGTCTATTAGTTTATCTGTGGTAAGTAATAGATAATTCTTGTTGGTGCGAACAAGGCTCATTCTTAGCAAATAAAATGACTTTGTCTGTTATTTGTTTGTAGAAATCTATAGTCAAAGTTGCAAGCTACAGGTGAAGTCTTTCACATAGTTTATTTGATGGGTTGTCTATCGTAAGTGATAGATGAAGTTACGACGTGCAGATGAATCCTTTCTTCAGTGGTCGTCTGATGGTTTGTCTATTGCAAATGACAGATAGCCTTGTAGATGAAGTCGTCAGATAAAGTTGTTCTTCTATAACTACTATGCAGCTTCTATTTCCTCTTCTTTGTTTTCTGTAGAGGATTGCCGATAAAATTTCTTGATCTTTTTCACTTACAGATAGTTTTATATGAGAGACAAATGCTTGAATAATTTGACTCCATTTTGGCTTTTCATTTGTATGAGTTTAGCTCCATTTCATCTCTGCTTTTGAATTCGTCTTTGTATTATAAACAAATGCTGAGTATAAGTAGTTTATCTAACTTGTTTGTGAAATAATTTGTTTAAATCTTCCTAAAGCAAATGCTATCTGACACTGACTTTGTTTGTAGATGATTTACTTGATTACTCATTGAGGCTTGAACTTCATATCTACAGATGTTCTTAGTGGCTTCTTTTCAAAGTTTCAGTGTCAATCTTTCTGATCATCCTTATCTTCTTTTGGTCAATGGATCTTGCTTGCTGATGTTTTCATTGTGTACATTATCCACTATATTTGAGTTGCTTCCTTGTATGTTATATCTACATTTGTAATGCTCGAGAACACAACTATGTGTACTACAAATGTTCACTCATATGTTGTTATTCATCATCAAAACTTAGCTATTTGCCATATACACTATTTAGTTCAACAGCTTTGTCATTCTCATGTTACATACATGCTTGTCAATCAATGATATGCAATCCAATGATTTTAATGATCTTCATAATGTACTCCATAATCTTGCTTTTCATGATCCCTCTCCACTAATGTAGATAATTTTGTTCACTTGGATCAATAAGTCTTTGTTAAGCTTGTAATGGGGCCTTGGGTTTAACTAACAAAGAAAAGGAAGAAGGATTCACAAGGTAAGAGATCATAACTGAATTTTACTTGAATGTTTACTCTCTTTACTTTTTATTTGCTCTCCTCTTTCTTTTTATGGGTTATATTACTACCACACCCCTAAACTTATTTCCTTTTGAGTTAATCGGGATGTGATCCCCCCCAATTTGAAGAGGAATCCTTACACATTCTTTTCTTTTTATCCCTTTTATTTTTCTTTTGCATTTTTCTATTCAATTTCCCAAAACTTATCTTCTTTTGCTTCACTCATACCTCTCAAATAACCATGAGCATAGAATATGCCTCTTAATAGGTCAAACATGGTTTTTCAAGCTAAAAAGGGTTTGATGATAATGTTAAAGAAAGAAAAGTTTAATGGTGGTTTTTCATGCTTTGTGTATGCTATTCTCTCATAATGCTCAATGGGGACACTAATGACATGAATATACTAGGTTAGCTTGAAAGGCTCAAACTGATCGAAGGAAATGTTTAAATTACTTTCAAGTAAACATGTAATCTAGGATTTTGCCTTAAGGGATAATCATACAAGTTCTAGCATGCTTATGTCAACCAAAATAAGTCATTGAATTCATAACAATATCAACTTATTAGCATACACTTTACATGATCATAGTATAAGGTGCTCGAAAAATTTTCTTCAGTCATGAAAAAGAATGATTTATCACAAGAATCAATGAATCACAAGGTTACATCTATCCTTCCTTCTAAATCATGTGTAGGTAATAAAAAAGCTAAGCATATGTTAATGATCATTAAGAGAAAATCAAACCTATTCAATTTCAGCAAGCTAACACATTCTTTAGCTAAGTTTTTGAAATGTGCAGCTCATAAAAAAATATACCTAAATTAAAACAAAAATGCCCAAAACTGAATGCACATGAATACAAATCCCAAAACACCCCCCAACTTAAAATCAACATTGTACTCAATGTGAAATAATGAAAGAGGTTTAAGATCAAGGGCTTCCCTGAATGAAGTGCATTTACATCCTCTTCTTTTGGAGCTAGCTTAGCATCATTTGAACACTTGGAAGAGCAACTGGAATTCTCTAAAATCAAAATTCCTTCTTCTGTAACAAAAATATTACACCACTAATTAAAGAAAATACTAAACTAAATGCTAAGAAAGTAAAAAACGTTTAGAAAAAGCTTGGGTTGCCTACCAAGAAGTGCTTGATTTAAAGTCTCAGCCCGACTATGGCCTCCTATCTTTGAAATGGAATGTAGCTTTTTTGTGTTCCGATTCTTTGAAACTTGATATTGGCTTAGAAAATGTTGGTGCTTCCAAAACATTATTGAATGATGTAGTATCTTCTAATTCATCTTCTTCAACTGTGTTTATTATCTCTCTTGAAAACTTCTCCATCATTTCATCCACTTCATTTATCTTCAGGCCGTTCTTATTCTAGTTAGTAGCTTCATCTCCATGAAAATATTAAACTTCATAGTAGGATCTTCGAATTGCATGAGCATGTCCCTCTCCATATCTATAAAAGAAGAAGAAACAATCATTGAAAAGCATAAATCATTACCTATAGATGCATACTTTAAAGAATGAGGCAATTACTCTAGTTCAAATTTTTCTTTAATCTACTCCTTTTCTGAGCCTTCATTAGAATTTTCAATCATCTCACTAGGTTCTTCTTGTGGGAAAACATCTAACGCCAAAATTTACTCATTGCCATCGCAAGGCATTTCAATAACTCTGTTTAGCTCCAAACACCCAGGAAATGTGATAGGTGGATCATAAGGTGGTGGTGGCTTGTAGGTGAGTGGAGGGTTAAGAATTGGAAACATAGCTCTCCTTTCATTCACCTCCTCCTCATCAACTGCAAAGACATTGGAATCGTTAATCACATCACAAACTTTATCATGTATTACCTTACCACCTCCTAATATTGTGATTGCTTTCAGTTGCTCAGGCTGACTTGATAGCTTTCTAGATATGTGACTTTACACAGCTTTGTAATTTGCCCCAACTGAGTCTCTATCATCTTCATGGATGCCTCCCTATTCTGGAAACTTGCTTCAATATTTTGGAACCTCGTTTCATCATTATGAAACTAAGTTAGGTTGCCTGGATAAAACTTTGCAATGTTTCTTCAAGAGTAGGTTTCTTTGATTGAAAACATGTTCTAGATTAAATCTAATTCAGATCATTATTTCATGAAAAATTGGGATGAATTCTCCAACCAGAATATAGATCATCAAGGGGTCATTGGTTGTAGAAATTCATCGCATTGGCTTATCCTAAAAATTCTACAAAACTTTACCTAGAAGAACAAGCATTGTATGAATGACCAGAAATAGCACAAATATAGCATAACTTAGTGGGAATTGGTTGTTTTTGATTCATCACCATTGAGCACATCATATTCATTTGCTTGGCAAGCTCCGACATCTACATAGAAAGCTCAGTGTTAAATTTCAATTCATGCATTCCTCTGGACTTACCTCTAACACTCATTTATTGTGAAATTACTCCAAGCATCTCATACAATTCATTTGCCTCCTCCAGGTTTTTCTCTCCCATGGCTCCTCCTATAGTATTGTCAACCATGGCTTGGCATGGTTGTGTCAATCTATCATAGAAAAATTGAGTTAGCAACTCTGCAGGAATATGATAGTGAGGACATTGATTCAATAACATTTTAAATCTTTCCCAAGCTTCATGAAATGCCTCACCTTCCAATTAAGCAAAAGTTGCTATCTTATCTCTTAGTTCTATAGTTTTAGCATGAGCATAGAATTTATCAATGAACTTATTATAAATTGCATCCCATGTGGTAAGTGAACTAGGAGCCAATGTCATAAACCAGGTTTTAGCTACATACTTTAAGGTGTATCTAAAACATCTCATACATAGTTGATCCTCAGTAAGTCCCTGCAAAGGAAAAGTTTGGATAGTTGAGTAAAAATCATGCTTGAATGTTAAGGGATCTTTTGCAACAAAACCATAAAAAGAAGAAATCATGTTAAAGTGTTGTGCTTTAATTCATAATTCCTAGTATTGTCCTTCAAAATAATGCATGAAGGCGATAATCCAATGATAGAGCATGCAAACTCTTTCATCAATTGTAGTGCTTTTTGAGCTACCCTATTTTCCATGTATTCTCTCATCTATTCTTTTTCCTTGCAACAACAACTCAACAAAAAGAAAGAAAATCAAACAATTAAAAATTCTAAACATAATACAACCCTAAAATAAAAAAATTGTAACTAAATTAATCAAGTTAATTTGGAACCAGTTCCTTGACAATGATGCAAAAAACTTGATGGTTCAAATTATAATTCCTCGCAAGTGCATGAGGGTATAGCAGTATAGTGTGCAATGCAAGGGTAGATCTCACAGAGAATTTTTAAACTGATTCAATTATATTTAGTCACTAAATTAATATTAATCCTAAAAGATGTAATGGATGCTAAATAAACATAAGTATTAAGTGAAATAATGGAAGACAATGGAAGTGCATAATGTAAAAGACATCAACAGGTTATAAGAGTCTAGGGATTTGATTTCACCACTCAATGATATCTATATTGTTGGAATGTTTGATTCAATGCATTATCTTAGGTTTGTTCTATAAAATATATGATTATTACTACTAGGTGTGTGGGTTTAAATCAAGTATTTTGACTCATTCCAGTTACTTATGGTGTGTAGCATAATTGAGGTGAAAGCCCTTTAAGACCAAGAACTAAATGAACCAAATAGATTTGTTTAGCATAAGGTGTGTACCATAACCATATATTCTTTTGAACAAGGGAGCTTATAGTTTAGCATATGGCGTATAGCTTAATCATGCACAAACAATCAATCTTATTAATGAAATTGATGATCAAGCAATTACACAAATCAAATGATTGCAATAAACACAATAAATGAAGCAAGATGAAATTGCATTGATAAACCAACAATCCCAATTACAAAGAATATTCAAAAAGCTACATCTTCATCCTAGAAGGAGAAACTAGTTCATGAAAAAAAAAGAAGAAACCCCCTTTATAAACATGGAATTTTCCAGAACTTGATCTCCTTTCTTGCTCTCTTACTTCTCTTCTCTTGCAAAACTCTCTTCCCCTTGCCTCCAAATGAGCCTCCCAAAGCAGCCCCAAAAGTCCCCCAAAACTCTAATTCAAAGACTTCCTAAAACTTCCCCAAAATGAAGTTTTATAGCATAAAAATTGGGCAAAAAACATCACATGTATGAAGGGGGGAAATCTGGCGCCGTCGGCCCTAGATTGGGTGCCATCGGCGTCGGGTTGTTGTCCACCAGAGATGCATAGATTTTTTTGACCATAACTCCCTTGTGTAAACTCTGAATCACATTATTCTTGATGAATTGGAAAATAACTTCTAGATCTACAACTTTCATGTTGAAAAATATTTTTAAATCCATCCTCCCAATAAGCCAAAATTGGTCCACAACTGATACCATGTTCTACACATCCAAAACTGGATTGAATTCAGAGACAGTTATAGTTGTATGGTCATAACTTCCACATATGATCATAGAATCACTTTATTCTTAGTGAATTTGAAAGATAATTTCAATATATACCACTATTATGTTGCACTTGTTTTCCAAATCATCCTTAAAATATACTAAAAGTGTACTGCAAGTGACTCCACTTTCTACACCTCCAAAATTTCTGTCAATAGATTTGAAGTCAGAGATAGTTGCAATGTTTTGACCATAACTTCCATGTTTCAACTCCATATCCTTTAATTTTTGATATTTTGGATAGATAATGTCAAGGGATAAAACTTTTATGTTGACTACTTGAGCTTAATCTATATAAATATATATACAAAAATGGCCTCAAAGTGGCACCGACGGCCCCAAATCTGGGGCCGGTGGTGCCAGATTGCTGTCTACATTTTTCTCCTACAAAAATGCCACTTTCCATTCTCCCACTTGGACATTCCTTATCTTTATTTTCTCCATGTTTCTCTTCATATTTTTTTCCATTTCTTGCACTTAATTATGTGCAAATAAATATAATAAATCAACATAGAATTTACCTATCGAGTAATAACCAAATTAAGTGTAGATTTATTAGAATCCACTACATTTACATCAAAAGAGGATGCAAAACATATGTGAATTTATGTAATAAAATATGGTATATTATAAGCTTATCAATAATTAAGGACTTATTTCCTTGATTCCATTATTTAAACACTTTATACTCAAAATCCCTTTTTATCATCCGCCTAAGCCATGGTTTTAGAAATAAATTTATTATTCTCAAATAGTCCCAAAACTTCATAATTAATGAATTAAATCATTTTCCCATGACAATTACACCTAAACATGAAGTTTCCCCAAATTTCACTATTCATAAACCCTAATAAGCATAAAAACCCAAATTTGGTTAGAGAAAGACAATTAAACAAGTCCAAAATCCTCTAATTAAGGGATTAATCGCTTCCCCCCATGATTTCCATGTCAAATTCATCATTTTTCCTCAAAAGTCACTATACAGAAAACCCTAGTTCATCCTAAATGATGAACTCGAATGGGGAAAATTGACTTACCATGTAATCTAGGCATAACTTCCTTCCATGGCTAAGAATCCAAGCTCTATGCTCCAAGTAGCTCCCTCCATTTGAAGGAAGTCAGATTTTCTTCCTTCATCCACTATCAGAATGACTAAAAATTAGGTCTAAACTCAAGATCAAAGGATTCATCACTCAAGCAAGGAAATTTTCACGCTAAATTGGCAAGAAATCAAGCATAACAGATCTAAGGCAAAAGGGGAAGAAAGAATGACATGGACCAGAGAAAAATAGGATGAAAAGAATGGCCAAAATGTTGGCTATCTAACTTACATCGCCGACTAGTGCCACTAGCGCTAGCCTTGTTGGATGCCTGCCTGTGCCTCCTCGATGACTGGCGCCACGGCGCCCATTCTGGCACCACTAGTGCTAATTTCGCTAGATCACCTTCTGCTCCCTTGTTTTTTGGATTTTCTCCATTTTTCCTCATTCCTTTTTCATATAATTTTAATCACAACATTTTCCCACATAATATTTACATCAAATGCATAAAAATTGTGCCCCAAATAACTGATATCAAATCATTTCCATTGTTTTATTTCAAAATAATTTTTTCTCATCTCAATCCATCACCAAAATCACGATTTTAAATTTTTCCTTGGCTCAATTCCTTTCCTTTTTCCATTACATTAAGAAAAACTTCAATATATTTAAATAGTCTAGCACCAGTTTATTAAAATTAACACCCCCAAGTGTTACAGATCTCCTTCCTTACAAAAATCCTTGAAACTTTAAATATCAATTAGTCCACAGCGTAAGTTATGCCATTTTGGATCATATAACCTGATCCTTCATTTTAATTCATATAATGCTTTAAATTATCGATCAACTTGACTAAATTGCAAAGCAATCATGTCAAAAACATGTTAATCATCACCAATCGCCAAAATATCTGAACATTCAATAAATTTCATGAGGATCTATGATTAAAAGGTAATCATTTTCCAATATTCTCCTTACATCTAGCATAATAATTATTACTATCATAATTTAATCATAACAGAATGTAAACATTTCATTTGTCAAACTGATATAAGCATATCAGACAAACAAGCATCATCAAAACTTCTTCAACAACACATATTCAAGTTTAATCAATTGTTCATGGTTTACTCTACTCTTGAATAATACAATGATATTATTATTTCCATTCCTATTGATCATTTAAACAAGGTTTTCCTTTGGTTTATTTGAATTTCTACTATACTTTCCCCCTCATAGAGCCTTTTCCTTTACCTTTCCTTTATCTCTTTTTGACACACAAAGTCACCCATAATTGAATAACTGAATAATATATATATATATATATATCGTACATACTCATGATGCACATACTGTTATAACATAATTAACATATTTGTACACAACTCGCATGTAACTTCACATCCTTACCCTTGAGGCGCACCATTAGTCATGTTTGTATAGTTTAATTCTATGCTTATACCCAGCCTTTTCTCCATACACTAAGATGTGTTTACTCATATCTATACCATCCCCACACAGGGATATACCTATAAGAAATTTTCATAATCAACCTTATCACGAACGTATATCATTCTCCAATCCTAACTATGATAACTCTCATCACCTCTTGCCTTATTACCAAGGCGTCCAAAATCAGTTATCATTATCATTTTTCAATAATATTTGTCTAACTATACAATATCTATCTTTCATACTATTTATCATATTTTATATGGATCTTGCTTTATTTTGCTATCCAAGCATCTCAATACCAGGCCTCCACCCTACATGGGTGTCAAGTCATATTGGCTATCCTGGCATCACAACCAAACCCTAGGCCATTCAAGCCTCCACCATACACTGGTGTCACCTCATGTCTGGGCTATCCATGTATCCGTGCTAAATACTAGGCCATGCCTCCAAGGCATATCCAATATGGCCATTTGGTCCATCATGCCAATCAGGTATATACAATCTAGCCATTCGAGCCCTCTTGCCATTGAGGTGTATCAAAGTCCCACCATTTGGGCCCTCCCGCCATTTAAGCATATCAAATTTAACCACACAAGCCACCCTTTCCCTTTTTCAATGTATGATTGGTTATTCATGTAAACTTGGCTACAAACATGCTGGATTCATGGTGGTATTATCATTACTGCATATGACATCCCACCTTCATTGCTACTCAAAGAATTTCAGGTTTTGCCATCTCCATTTACTGAGGGATTCAAGTGTAATGTTGCCTTACATGTCCCACCGATACTATCATAATGGTTTTTCCGAGTTAACCACCAACTCATTGGTTACATAATGCCAGTTTTCACTGCTTGACCATCAACTCATTGGTTTATATATAGGTGGTTTTGATGAGCTTACCACCAAATCATTGGCAAACGTTACTATATCAAGTTCAAGTGTATCTATATCACTCATGCAATTGTTCATCAACATTATATTCGTACCATCAAAGCATGCTTATATTCATTTCATATCATTCATGAGCAACTATAATCAATTCAACTCATATAGAATTTCACATTATTCATTAACATTCTATACTTCATTTAGCAAAATCCAGTAACAATTCATCATTAATTCAATACATGAGCAATTAAACTCATGACAATGTAATACAGTTCACATATTTAGGATATACTTATTCTTATCATATTAACTCTTATTCAATCTCACATATCCATATACAAGCTTACACATATTCAAAATCCAATTTTAATTATCATGCATATCTCATACTAACTTAGGACATCAACTCACAAATATCAGGCTCAATTCGTAGCATTTTAAGTTTCATGACAATGCAGTATGCACTCCTATCCCAAAGCATACTTCACATCACTAACATATGAATATTCATAAGACGAAACATATTCTTTCAACATTACCAAAGTAAGTCATCATTACTAACATACATATCTCATCAACCTAGTTACGACTTCGACTCCCCAGAGATAACCATATTCTTAAATTCGTTTAAACTACTTCCATGGTCCATCAACTTTGTATTGGCTTGTCATTTTCTATTCCTTTCAATAGTTATTGCCATCATGATTCTAGGCTCATCATTCAATTTTAACTTATCACATAGATAAGTTACTGGGCTATAATACCATCTGTAGCACCCCTCATCCTCACCCTATGCATTTTCGATGTGGGATGCTACCATTTTCGTCTTCTTAAGTGAAATCTTTCCATAACCTCATAATTTTCCTATTCTTTACCAAAAATCCGGTAGAGTTTACCCTAAATTATTTGGATCTACACCTGGAATACATACATGTCATATATGACTGAAATTTTAATAATCATAAAACATTTACATAAACCACAAACTTACACCCATGCCCACAGCTATTTGCCTAGGATCGCAACCATATAGTTATGGCAACACACTTCCTGGAATCATATTGATAATTAAATTACTATGACATGCCATTAGACCATATTATACATTGATTACAATTAATTCAATTATACACATTTTCATTTATACCAACACATAATGGGATTCCAATCCCAATATTCTATCATACTCCAAAGGTCTTTTACTCTAACTCCAAGCTATAGTTAGGAGCCTTCACTTGGCCTATCAGCTAAAACAATTAAACAAGAAGGGGTGAGTCCGGGCAAACTCAGTAAGTAAGCAATTAGGAAATGATATTAAAACACAGCAGCATGTTCTAAATCAGAGCATGACTAAAAAAATCATACTATAATCATGTAGTCATACAAATATAATCATGAGGCATGTCCTCATCATTCCATTGTACATTTTATACCATTTTATCATAGCTCATGTCATTTTAGCATAAACACTCTAACACCTTGTATCACAACAGATCCATGTAGGCCATTCATATTCGAATTATATCAAAACAGTGCCATTTTAGCACAACATATATTAATCCTACTTTTGCCATTGCGGCACATCACCTTTGTGCTATTCAGGCACCACATATCCTATTATAACTATGTTGTATGGGCATAACACAATCCATGCATATTCTTATAGAATCTAGCTGCTCTTGGAATATTCACAATCCACATTCATATACCTATTAGGGAATATTCAAAATACCTTATTCACATTTTTGTTTACTCATCAAAATAAATATCCAGATATAATATAACTAGGGGATATCACTTATTTTCAACTGAACGTCGATTACATCATGTAATACACTTCTACATACAAATTTAGTCTACAAATGGGATATCAACTATCCCCATCCATTTACACATGCCCATATGAAGTATGGGATATCTGTTATCCCCATTCAATAATATAATGAACTGGAAAAGGAGCCTACCTACCTTCTGCAAGGCTATTTTCACAAGTTTTGAATGTAGCCTCCATTCAGCTACTTGAACTCCACTGCTTCCCATCCAATCACTGTCCGAAGATTCCTTGACTTTTATAAATCAATTTCTCTTTCTCAAATAGAGATGAAACTTCATAATTAATGAATTAAATCATTTTCACTTGTCAATTATACCTAAACATGAAGTTCCCTAAATTTTACTATTCATAAATCCTAACAAGAGTAAAACCCAAATTCAATTGGGGAAAGATAATTAAACAAGTCCAAAATCCTCTAATTAAGGGATTAATCGCTTATCCCCATGATTTTCATGTCAAATTCATCATTTTTCCTCAAAAATCACTATACACAAAACCCTAGTTCATCCTAAATCATGAATTTGAATGGGGGAAACTGACTTACCATGTAATCCAAGCATGGTTTCCTCCCATGGTGAAGAATCCAAGCTCTGTGCTCCAAGTAGCTTCCTTCATTTGAAGGAAGTTAGATTTTCTTCCTACATCCACCATCAGAATGACTAAAATTAGGGTCTAAACTCAAGATCAAGGGATTCATCACCCAAGAAAGAAATTTTCAAGCTAAATTGGCAAGAAATCAAGTATAATGGGGCTAGGGCCAGAGGGGAAGAAAGAACGAAATGGACTAGAGAAAAATGGGATGGAAAAAATGGCCAAAAATTTGGCTATCCGACTTATATCATCGACCAGCGCCAGCCCCGCTGGACGCCCACCCATGCCTCCTGGATAACCAATGTCGCGATGCCCATTCTGGTGTCGCCGATGCCAGTTTCACTGGCCCACCTTCTACTTGCCTACTTTGTGGATTTTCTCCACTTTTTATCATTCCTTTTTCATATACATTTAATCAGAACATTTCCTGACATAATATTTACATCAAATGCATAAAAATTGTGCCCCAAATAACAGATATCAAATCATTTGCATTGTTTTATTTTAAAATAATTTTTTCTCATCTCAATACATCATTGAAATCATGATTTAAAGTTTTTCCTTGGCTCAATTCCTTTCCTTTTCCATTACATTAAGAACAACTTCAATGTATTTAAATATTCTAGCACCAGTTTATTAAAATTAACACCCCTAGGTATTATAGATCCCAAATATCCAAAGTAGTCATCCCAACAGGCATCCAAACCGAAATTTAGAAAAGTGCTATTTTGGCAGGCATCTAAATCTCAAATACCTATCAATCATGTACCAAGAGGCATTTAAATAAAAGCATGAACCTTAGTGATGAGAATGTAAAATATCATATTTTATTCCCTTAGTACTTAATCTTTTATACTTATTTAATTTTTAAATATACTAATTATTCTTATATTTTGATTTAGGAGACAATTGGAGTGGTTAAGTGCAAAAGGAAGTCAATTGAAGGATTTTGGAAACCTTCAGTATTACTCCATATTTTGGGCATAAATCTCTCATCCAACCTCCGATTGAGATGACTAAGGATGTTCTAGAAACATAAGAAAACTTTCTATAACTTTCATGTTGGGAGTTTTAAGAGATAAGGATCATATTTAGGGAAACCAAGAGGAAGAAAGCAAAAGGCAAGCAACACTGGAGGCAGCAGACCGGCGCCACTGGCGCCAATTTAGCACCCCCAATGCCAACACCCCTTCAACTATCCAAACACTGGACAACATGGTGGTGTCGATAGGGCCAGCTTCTAGTCAACACTTTTTAGATTCTGTGGATTTTGTGAATTTTGCGTATTTCTGGTTTTTTTTAAATAGCAACAATTCCCTAAGATTTTGGGAGGTTCTTTTGCAAGGGTTTGAGGAAGAATTTTTGGTAGCTTTTAACAGAGAATCTTCTTCTTCTCTCCTTTCTATTTTACTTTCTTTGTGATTTAATGACACTGTGTGGCTAAACTTTTATTCTTGGTTTAAGGAGACAGAAGCCTCAGAATCAATATACTGTGATGTCTAATTTATTTTAATTGTACAAGACATACTTTGAGTATTGAATATTCTTCTATGCTTATTTTCAAGATTGTTGTGTTTAATTGCTAGAAGGCCTACTAGTTTACTATTCATTAAAATCTATTGCTAGATTAGATATCAAATTCATAATTGTTTGATCACTCTTATTTGCGATGTAACTAAGGTTTAATAATTTGATGCTATTGTAGTTATTAAATTTTAGGAAGAATATTTGACTAAATTAAATGCAACCACTGGTGCTTGTGTTATTGTTTAGTAACAATCTCTACAAATCTTAAGGCTGCTATTAGATTAAACCTTTAGTGTTGGTTTTATAGTTAGGGTTAATTAGAACACTGGTTTCTAATTAACTATGTCAAAGGAGAGATAGGAAAAATAATTCCAATGGTGAATATTCAAAGTATAAATTAATGTATAATTATATCAATGATCAGTTATAAGATTCTGATGGTGGATATTGACTTGAACTAAGGTTTTCTTCTCTGATAGATTGCTATTACAACATTGGTTTTATTACACTCAAAACCCCTCATTTTTCTTCATATTATATAAAAATAAACTAGATACTCTCCTTGGGATCGACCCTTACTCACACTACTACAAGTAATTAAATTGGAGCAAGATTTTAAATTTGGTTTCCTATGATAGTACACTAAATTTTTGGCGCCGTTGTCAGGGAGGCATTTTAGTTGATTTTTGTGCTTTTATGAATTTTCTTATTTAGTTTTTAGGATTCATTAGATTCTCCTTAATTGTTTATGACTGTTATTCGATCTTCTAATATAGGTGATTTACAGAATGAACTAGAAATAGAGAGAACTTTGCACAAATTAAGGAGAGAAGTTGGAGAATTTCTAAAGAGAATGCATTCTCAAATCCTTTATGTGAAGATAGCAGTTCTGATTCAGAAAAGGAGAAAATCATGGTTGGAACTCATACTTTAAAAGAGCTTAAGGAGTTTCACATGGTCTATATGAGAATGAAACCAATAGGGGTAACTGAAGAGCAAATAAAACTAAGAGTCTTTCCATTCTCTTTGAAGGATTTGGCTAAGGATTGGTTTTACTATCTACCATCTGGGAGCATCACAACATGGAATGAGATGAAGAGTTTATTTTTGGAAAAATATTTTCTATCTTCAAGGGCAGCCAACATTAGGAAGAAAATTTGTGGTATGAGACAACATAGTGGAGACTCCTTATATAAATATTGGGAGCATTTTAAGAAATTATTTGCATGTTGCCCTCATCATCAAATCAGTGAGCAGTTACTCATCCAGTATTTCTATGAGGTTCTTCTATCCATTGAAAGGAGCATGATTGATGCAGCTAGTGGAGGAGCTTTAGTGGATAAAACTCCTAAAGCTGCAAGGAATTTGATTCCAAACATGGCAGCCAACTCACAACAATTTGGCAATAGACTTGACTTTGTATCCAAGCTTTTTAATGAGGTAAGTATTTCTTCCCTTGAACAAAAGATTGCAGGTCTAACTTCTCATGTTTTTCAATTGGCTATAGGAAATATGCAAACAACGAAGGCTTGTGGAATTTGTTTGGTGGTAGGGCATCCAACTAATACGTGCCCAACTCTTCAAGAAGAACCTACTAAGTAGGTAAACACGATGGGTGGTTTCTTTGGACAACCATAGAGGAAGTATGATCCTTATTCTAATACATACAACTCAGGATGGAGGGATCATCCCAATTTCAACAATGGGAACCTACAAGTAAATCAGCCCACAACTCAAAATTGCTCAAATTTCTAGCAGTATAAGTAGCCATACAAACCT
>JAYJMB010088524.1:0-19300 GCA_036873735.1 Pouteria campechiana | reverse complement strand
ACCAGTCCCGGTCATGACGTTCCGTTCGCATTTCGTTTCTTCCTCATTATTTACTGTGCCTGATCCGACTTCTTGAGTGCGTTCTCAGCGACCTCGAACACAAGCCTAAGTACATCTATCTTGATAAATTCTTACGCCATTCTAATGGTTATCATAACATGATCCTTCTTATGTTTTCATTATATTTATAATGCTTTCCCATGATATTATAACAAAAAAATACCTTCTAAATAGCCTAAATCTCATAAATATACTCAAATTGACAAAATAAGAAAAATACCAAAAAGGAAACACAGCGAATCAGATGTCGCGACATCCAATTTCTTGCCTATGATTTACTATTGATAGCGAATTGGGTGCCACAGCATCTAACTCCCTCATGTCCATTCTGCATACGAGTGTCGAGGCATCCCATTTTTGTGCCACGACATTTAAATTGGACGTTGCAGCATCCATAGTGGATGCCACGACATTTAGCCCGCTACCTCCCTTGTACAATTTGATTTTCTATCCTGTTTGCATAACTTTATGCTACTTCATTTGCCAAGTGCAAATAAGCCATTTAACTTAATTTTAAGGAATATCTAACATACTTCACATAATTTAAGCATGACAATAACATGATTCAACAATACTTAAACAATTACCATATAATGCCCAAATACATATATATGGAGTTCAATTAAAACTTAACTCAATTACTTAGATAAAGTAAACCCGCTTACCGATCAATGCACCTTCTTTGCACTTCAAACTTTATGTTTCCACAATTTGCTTCCCAATTTAAAGGTCCTACACTAGAGATGCATGTCACATGATCATTTAACTATAACATCAATCTATAATTCATATCTATTGCAGGATTCATTTTAAGTTCACAACATAACCCTGCTTAGGGTTTCTTTGATTGTTTAGGTCAACCTTCATTAGGGGATGATTAGGCAATCAATAACATAAGTTATTGGTGTTTCACTCTCCTTAAATTCATTTCACCAAACACTTATAATACAACTTACAGTCTAGTAGCCACTGTTATGCATAAGCTAGATATTGGTTTCAAACTGCATGTAAACAACTTCTAACAGAAACTCCCATTTAATATACATTCAATACATCAATTACACTATCCAAACTATGTTTCCCCAAATCCCAACCTTCCAACTATAGAGATTAGCTTCATAAAACAAAATTTAGATTTTTCTATTTAACAATAATTAATGATTAGCAGTAGAATCGACTTATCTGACTGTTTTCTCTAGCTAAAATTGTTATATTTGGGTTGAGAAGTTACGAACCCAAATTCTCCACAACTCCTCTTGCTCTAGCTCACTCAATATAGTGTTTTCTCCACATTGGATTGTTGCAATGTAATCAGTTATCGATCTCCTAACAGTTCTACCTTCAAATTAACCTGAATTTGTGGTTTCCAATGCTTGGAGATCAAGGGGAGAGGGCTAGAAATGGGGACTGATAGAGCATTTTATGCTCCATCCCCAATGGTACTCCAACGATGTATGGGAAAGGATGCATCGAGAGCTCGGACTTTCTATTTTATACCTTATTCTATCATTGAATTCTCATCTTATGCACTATGATATTTTGCTATTTGACCATGGGCATCAAGATTTTCTATTTCTAATGCCAACCATTACACATATATCATCCAATTTAGATTGAATGCTCAATTTACCCATAGAAAAATTTTCAAAGCCTCACATTCTACCCACCTTATAAAAAGTTTCAACCTCAAAACTTAGGCAAGCAAGTACGGGTACTTTTTTCTCATTGCTTCTCTAGTTCCTAGGTTGCTTCATCCTCTAAATAAAGTCCCCATTATACCTTTACTAGATGAATAGTCTTATTCCTTAATTATTTCTCCTTACTATCCAGTATTCGAATTGGCTACTCCACATACTATAAGTTCCCTTTAATTTGGATTTCTTCTGGTGCAAATGTATGAGATGGATTTGGTCCATATTTTCTTAGTGACAACACATGGAAGACATCATGAATTCCAACAATGGAGGCAATGCAATGTGATATGCCATTTTTCCATTTTGATCCAAAATTTCTTAAGGACCAATATATCTCGGACTCAATTTACCTTTTATGCCAAACCGCACCACTCTCTTCATCGAAGATACCTTCAGGAAGACTTTATCTCCCACCTAAAATTCTAAGTCATGTCTTTGTACATCTGCATAACTCTTTCGGCATGACTGAGTAACAAAGATTTTTTCCTTAATCTGAGTCACCTTCTCAACACTGTATCTATAATCATTTTCGGTCTTACTAAAGTGGTTTTGCCTACTTCAATCCAGTACAATAGAGGTTTGTTTTTACACCCATATAGTGCCTCAAAAAGAACCATTTGGATAGTAGAATGATAGCTTTTATTAAATGTGAATTCAATCTATGACAAATACTCACTCCAAGTTTTGCCCCACTTGAGGACAAATGCTCTAAGCATATCCTCTAATTGCTGATTTACTCGTTATGTGTGCCCATCTATTTAGGGATGATAAGTACTATTAAAGTTTAGTCATGTTCTCATAGCCTTATCAAACACTTTCCAAAACTTAGAAGTGAATATTAAGCCTTTGTCTAAAATGATCACTTTAGGCACACCATGTAACTGCACAATTTCTTTTTGATAAATACATGCATACTTTTTAGCACTAAATATAGTCTTGACTGGTATAAAATGGGTAGATTTAGTTAGTCAATCCACAATGACCCACATACTATCAAATCTTATAGTTATTTTTGTTAACCTAATGATGAAATCCATTGTAATTTTTATCCATTTGCATCTAGGAATTTCATTAAAAGGTAAAAACCTGTCTATGCTTTGGTGCTCCGCCTTCACTCTCTAGCACACTAAACAATTAGCCACATATTTAGTGATATATCCTTCCACTATTATTTATATTTCGAATCATAATAGATTTTATTTTTGCCAAGATGGATAGTATATGGGGAATAATTTGCTTCCTCTAGCACTTTCTGTATTACTGTAAATCCCTTAAGAAGAACTAATCAATTTCTATACCCCATAAGAGGCTCTGCACCATTGAAGAAGCTTGGCAGCTTATTTTACTATACTCGAAGCTTTAATTTCTAGTATTCTTCCTCTGATAACTCCTCTTGAGCTGCTCAGATTTCATCTACTAAGGTAGGATGAAGACTTAGTTGACACATTTGAGCAACTATTCCCTTCATTCCAACCTGCACATCTAGTTTACTCAATTCCTCAAATAATTTTGTCTTCTATGTAAGCAGTCTGGCTAAACTACTGCCAGATTTTCTACTCAAAGCACCAGTAACCACATTTGCCTTTTTGGGATGATAGTGAATGTTTAGATCATAGCCCTCAAATAATTTGAGCCACCACCTCGTGTTCAATTCTTTCTAAGTAAAGATATATTTCAAACTTTTATGATCAGTAGACATATCACATTTTTCTCTATAAAGATAGTGTCGCCATATTTTTAGAGCAACTACTACTGCTGCCAATTTTAAGTCATGGGTTGGATAATTATGCTCATGAGGGCGTAACTAACGTGATGTATATGCCATGACATGCCATTTTGCATTATAACACAACCTAATCCTTTCTTGGATGCATCACTATATATTACAAATCTGCCCTAACCTGATGGAAGTGCAAGTATTGGTGTCTCCACCAACCGTATCTTTAATTCTTGAAAGGCAACCTCACACTGATCATTCCATGCAAATGAGACCCTTTACTACAAGTAACTATATTAGTGGCATAGCAATACAGGAGAATCCTTCAATAAATTTTTGATAATATCTAGCTAATCTTAGGAAACTTTTAACCTCGATCACTGTGCTTGGTCTAGGCCAATTCACCATAGCCTCTATTCTATGAGAATCTATAGCAATGCCCTCTCCTGAGATTACATGGCCTAGAAAAGCCACACAATTCATTCAAAAAATAGTATCCTGGTTAATAGATATTTATTCTTGATGGTGACTTTATTCAGCTCCTAATAATCAATGCATAGTCACTGACTTCCATCCTTTTTCTTAACAAATAACACTGGTGCACCCCACAGAGACATATTACAACTAATAAGTCCCTTGTCCATCAAGTTCTACAACTACACCCTCCCCAGTTCAACTGGTGCCATCTGGCATGGGGCTTTAGATATTGGCTCTGCCCTAGGTTGGAGGTCAATGAAAAATTCCACTTCTCGCTTAGGAGATAATCCAAACAATTTGCTAGGAAATATATTTAGAAAATCTCATACTATTCATATATCTTCCAATGGTCGATGTTTGAAGTGCGTGTCAATGGCTTAGACTAGGAACACTTCACACTCTTTACACATTAGGCTAAAAGCCTTCATAGCTGACACAAGTTTAGGAGCTTTGCCTCCAGGTAAACTTCTAAAGATGATTTCCACTTTATTGAGGGTATTTAAGGTAGCCTACTTGGCTTTACAATCCATTTTAGTTTAATATTTGACTTACCAATCCATACCAGTATAATGTCCAAACCATTTGCTCTCAATCACTATAGGTATCTCATAACATACTTTTTGTAGTTGTGCCAACTACTTTCAATGGGGTGGACACCTCTATCAAATGATGCATTTGGTATTTAGATAAACTAGCTTTATTTACAAATGCAATGGAGATAAAAGACTAAAAAGTACTTGGATTAAATAATACATAAGCCATTCAATCATACATAAAAAGATTACTAGTAACCATGTGATCCATGGCTGAGCTTCCTGCACATTGGTTGCTTGCACGACCACAGTCATTGGTGGTCTACAATCCCCATACTGATGGCCAGGAATTGTATTAAGTCTGCGACCTCTATCTCTCATTTGACTTCTACCATGTTTAGTCTAGGGTGGGGTTTGGGAGGTCACACTTTCACTCCTCCCCTAATTATTAGGATGATTCCACTTGATGTGACCAATCTCGCCAGACAAGAAGCAAGTGAGTGGTTTTCGCTGTCTTGGTTCCTGAGGCTAATTCGACCCTGACTAGTCTCTCTTATCTATCCTGAGGCTGATCTAGTATGCCTTTCCTATGACTTCTTCAATAGTACACGGTAGTCAAGTTTCAAATGTCCTAACGTCTTGTAATAATTACAAGTTTTCTCAAATACTATACTCCAACTATGCTCAGTGTTCTGCTTGGTTAGTCGCCCCTAATCGGTTTCTCTCATACGTCTCCTCTCTTTGAATTTAAATTGCAACTTTGCCTCTTGTTCCATTAAATGAGCATGCTCTAGGATATCCTCATATCTAATCAACATGAGAGGCACTAACTTCTAATATCCAACTGCAATCTTTCCTGAAATTTTTGGGCTATCTCTGGTAAATCCATTCGGGTCCATGGCACAAATCGTGCTAAAGACTTAAACTATTCATCATATTCTTCAACAATTCTCTTGCCTTATAATAGTGCTAAAAATTTAGTATCCTGCTTAGCCTTCTCACTAGCTGGCATATATCTGTGGAGTAGTCATTCTTTAAAATCAACCCATGTCATCCTTGTACCATTGTAAAAAACTGTCAACTTTTTAGTGTGCTACCACTTCTTTGCCTCACATTCTAGTTGATAAACCCCATATAATACCCTATACTCTTCAGGACATTCTATATATGCAAATGCTTATTTCATACTAGCTAACCATTCATTTACCACTTGATAGTCTCTCTGCCCCTTGAAAACTGGAGGCTTCATATTTTGGAAAGCTTTCATATTTAACTCTAGCCCTAGATGCCTTTGAGATGTTTGCCCCATATCTTGTTCTACATTTACTAGCCTTGCATGTGGCCTTGCCATTTGTTTAGGCTCCTCTACATGCCTCCTTTGAGTTTGAATTAGTTCTTGTAAGTTCTAGGCAATACCCACTATCATGGTCATCATAGCACCAAATTCTAGTGTCCTTATTTGAGGTTGGATAAGTGGAACGGCTTCACCGCTCAGACTCGTAGTGCCTGGCCAAATCTATTCTGGCAGTTCCTGCCTCAACATGGCCCTCACCAAGCTCAACAACCTCTTCTTCAACTTCATTCTGGGTCAACTTAGGTATCTCATCGGCCCAGGAGGCTTCTACCTGAGTTTCCCTTATAACCACCCCGATCGCTCGAGTCCTAGTAGTCCTCCTTGGTGACTCATCTTCCACCATGTGGGCTTTACCTTTATCTACTCTCTTCCTCGGTGCGATTACTATATAAGGAAGAGTACATAGTCATATAACAGCACTAAATTAATATATTAACACAACTCAGTAACACAACTTATCAATATTAAATAATTCACACATTATACTAATGTTTCCCCATGTTTCTAACATTGTGAAAACTATGCATGTCATTCTTTTACCACTTTCAGACACCCCTACCATTACAGTTATTGAACTTATCTTCTCTTGAGTATCAGACATAACCCTCTCTGATACCACTTTGTAATGCCTTGCTTTTCAAAGGCATTACTAAGGTAGTAATAGGAGGACCCATGACCAGAGTCTCCTAAAAAAACTTACCATTTTAAAACTATATAAAACATTCACAAACACCAAAAGATGCCCAGTTTCTTAGTTGCTTGGTAAAGGTAGAATGTGGAAAACATTTGTACACCTACTAAAGTTAGGACATGCAAATGATTATGGTTCATACAGCTTAGGTTTACAATAATTACATCATTGGCTTAACTTATGTATTATATTTTAATACACCAAAAATATAACAAAAGATAATGAGTTCTAAACATTAGGATCTATCCCTCTCCTGAGCTCCAACTCCTCGTTGGGCTCTGTCTTCTAACCTGTCAGCTGAACATATAATAAAACATGGTGAATTCAAGCAACTTTGTAAGTAGATAACAATTAAACAATAATTAACAAAATAGGCAACTTAATAATATACTGCAATGCAATAAGATAGACAAATGGAACTACTTTCATTGGAATAATCTAATTACACCATATTCATCTAGATTGTGGGCCAATTTTGCTTTAAAATTACTAATATGTCTTTTTGTACTTACTTCTTCTCCATCACGATCATCATAACCTCTCTTCATAACTGTTCACAGATAGGCATGTTTAATCTAACAATATATATTTTACCCATTGTTAACCCATGCCATGCTCAAGAGACAGTGGACTCAGCCACATCAAAGTGAACATAGCCACTAACAAAGTGGTCTCAACCTCCACCAAGTGGACACAGTGACAACAAAGTGAACTTCACTTTCTTACTATATTGGTGTGCTCCGATTTACCCCCACAACCTAATTATGACTATTGCGAGAATCATGATCACATGGTCCACATAGTCCATGATTTTTCACCTTCATTGCAACTTGGGGTTGCAAGATTTCCATTTATACCCATTAAGTAATCAAGGAAGTCACACATGATAGGCCAGAACTAGCCTTTTTGCCATTATAGGTGGCACAGTCACACATCGCCCCTTCATGGGCGAAATCATAATATCTAAAGGAGCCATCCTGGTAGACATACAAACCCAATACACATAACAATATTTTGGTAGGAATCCAAACCTTCATTACCTATATCAATTATCTAAACATGCATTTACTTTTCAATCAAATAACCACATTTAATTTCATAATTAATTAAATCATCAAGCCTAAGTACGTCTATCTTACTTAATAAATTCTTATGCCATTCAAATTGTTATCATAACATGATCCTTCTTGAATTTTCATTACATTTCTAATGTTTTCCCATAATATTACAACAAAACATACCTTCTAAAAAGCATAAATCTCATAAATATGCTCAACTTGACAAAATGAGAAAATATAGTAAAAGGAAAAAATTATTGTTCACAGCGCATCAGATGCCGCGACATCATATTTGGAATTACTCTTCATAGCGAATTAGGCAGCGCAACATCCAACTGCCTTATGTTTATTCTGCATATGAGTTTCAGGGCATCCCATTTCTGTGCCATGACATCTAAATAGGGTCAGCATCCAAAGTGGAAGTCATGGCATGTAGCCCGCTGCCTCCCCTGTGCACTTTAATTTTCTGCCCTGTTTGTTTATCTTTCTGCCACTTCATTTGCCAAGTGTAAATAACCCATTTAACTTCATTTTAAGGCATATCTAAGATACTTCACATACTTTAAGCATGACAATAACATGATTCAATAATCCTTAAACAGTTACCATATAGTGCAAGAAGGAAAAAAAATAGAGTTCAATTAAAACTTAACTCAATTACTTAGAGAAAGTAAACGTGCTTACCCATCAATGCACCATCTTTCCACATCAAACTTTATGTTTCCACAATTTTCTTCATAGTTTAAAGGTCCTAAACTAGAAATGCATGTCACATGATCATTTAACTACAGCATTAGTCTATAATTCATATTTACTAGAGGATTCTTTTTAAGTTCGTACATAACCCTGCTTAGGGTTTCTTTAATTATTTAGCTCAGCCTTCATTATGAGATGATTAGGCAATCATTAACATAAGTTATTGGTGTTGCACTCTCCTTAAATTCATTTCACCAAACACTTATAATACAACTTACAATCCAGTAGCCACTGTTATGTCTAAGCTAGATATTGGTTTCAAACTGCATATAAAGAACTTCTAATAGAAACTCCCATTTAATTTACATTCAATACATCCATTACACTATCCAAAATATTTTTTTGCAAATCCCAACCTTCCAACTATAGAGATTAGCTTCATAAAAAAAAATTAGATTTTTCTATTTAATAATAATTAATGATTAGTAGTAGAATCGACTTACCTGATTATTTTCTCTAGCTAGAATTATTATACTTGGGCTGAGAAGTTACGACCTCAAATTCTCCACAACTCTTCTTGCTCTAACTCACTCAACATAGTGTTTTCTCCACATTGGATTGTTGCAACATAATCAGTTATTGATCTACTAACAGTTCTACCTTTAAATCCACCAGAATTTGTGGTTCCAATGCTTGGAGATCAAGGGGAGAGGGCCAGAAATGGGGGCTGATAGAGCATTTTATGCTACATCCCCAATGGTACTCCAATGATGTATGGGAAAGCATGCATCGAGAGCCCAGACTTTCTATTTTATATCTTATTCTATCACTGAATTCTCATCTTATACACTATGATATTCTGTTATTTGACCATGGGCATCAAGATTTTCCATTTCTAATGCCAACCACTACACATATATCATCCAACTCAAATTGCGTGCTCAATTTACCCTTAGGAAAATTTTTAAGGCCTCACATTCTACCCCCTTTACAAAAAGTTTCCATCTCGAAACTTAGGCAAACTAGTAGGGGTACTTTGTTCTTATTGCTTCTTCTTATTCCTAGGTTGTATCATTCTATGAATGATGTCCCCATTATACATTTACTAGACAAATAGTCTTATTCCTTAATTGTTTCTCCTTAATATCTAGTATTCGAATTGGCTACTCCACATACTGTAAGTTCCCTTTAATTTGGATTTTTTTTGGTGCTAATATGTGAGATGGATCGGGTTTAGATTTTCTTAGTGAAGACACATGGAAGACATCATGAATTCCACTCAACAATGGGGGTAATGCAATATGATATGCAATTTTGCTAATTCGATCGAAAATTTCATAAGGACCAATATATCTAGGGCTCAGTTTACCTTTGGTGCCGAACCACACCACACTTTACATCAGAGATACCTTTAGGAAGACTTTATATTCCACCTAAAATTCCAATTCATGTCTCCGCATATCTGCATAACTCTTTCGGCATGATTGAGCAAAATAGATCTTCTCCTTAATTTGAGTCACCTTCTCAACTATATCTGCAAACATTTCCAGTCCTACTAAAGCAATTTTGCCTACTTCAGTCCAATGCAATGGAGAGCTACATTTACACCCATATAGTGCCTCAAAAGGAACCATTTGGATACTAGAATGATAATTATTATTATATGCAAATTCAATCAATGACAAAACTTGAACCAAGTTTTGCCTAACTTGAGAACACATGCTCTAAGCATGTCCTCTAATTGCTAATTTACTCATTTTGTCTGCCCATCTATTTGGGGTGATACATACTGTTGAAGCTTAATCGTGTTCCCATAGCCTTATGCAATACTTTCCAAAACTTAGAAGTGAACATTTAGCCTTTGTTTGAAATGATCACTTTATGCACACCATGTAACCGCACAGTTTCTTTCAAATAAATCCATGCATACTTTTCAACACTAAATATAATCTTGACTAATATAAATGGGCAGATTTAGTTAGTCTATCCACAATGACCCATATACTATGAGATCTTGTAGTCATTTTTGGTAACCTAGTGATGAAATCCCTTGTTATATATGTCCATTTCCATTCAGGAATTTTAGTAGACTATAATAATCTGCCAGGTCTTTGGTGCTCTGCCTTCGTTATCTAGCACACTAAACATTTAGTCACATATCTAGCAATATCATTCTTCATACCCTTCCACTAGTATTCAGATTTCAAATGATAATACATTTTATTTTTGCTAGAATGGATAGTATATGGAGAATAATTTGCTTCCTCTAGCACTTTCTATATTACTATAGATCCTTAGGAAGAACTAATCGATCTATGTACTTCGTCAAATGGTCTACACCAATAAAGAAGTTTGATAGCTTATTTTGTTATACTTGCTGCTTTAATTTATAGAATTCTTCCTCTCATGACTCCTCTTGAGCTACTCGAATTTTATCTACTAAGGTGGGTTGATGGCTTAATTGACACATTTGAGCTACTATTCCCTTCATTCCAACCTACACATCTAGTTTCCTCAATTCCTCAAATAATTTTGTCTTCTTTGTAAGCAAGCTGGCTAAACTACTGCATATTTTCTGCTCAAAGCATTAGCTACCACATTTGCCTTTTTGAGATGATAGTGAATGTTTAGGTCATAGTCCTCAAGTAATTTGAGCCATGTTCACTCCCTCGTGTTCAATTCTTTCTGAGTAAAGATATATTTTAAACTTTATGATCAGTGTACATATCACATTTCTCTTCATAAAAATAGTGTTGACATATTTTTAAAGCAAACACTACTGCTGCCAATTCTAAGTCATGGGTTGGATAACTAAGCTCATGAGGTCATAACTGACATGATGCTTAAGCTATGACATTCCTATTCTACATGACTACATGGCCTAATCTTTCCTTGGATGCATCACTATATATTACAAATCTGCCATAACCTGATGGAAGTGCAAGTATTAGTGCCTCCACCAACTGCCTCTTTAATTCTTGAAAGGTAGCCTCACACTAATCATTCCATGCAAATGAGACCCCTTTATAAGTTAACTATGTCAATGGCACCGTAATATAGGAGAATCATTTGAATAAATCTTCAATAATACCTAGCTAATCCAAAGATACTTTTGACCTTAGTCAATGTACTTTGTCTAGGCCAATTCACCACGACCTCTATTTTATGAGAATCCAAAGCAATGCCCCCTCCTGAGATGACATGGCCTAGAAAAGCCACACTATTCATCTAGTAATCACACTTCTTTAATTTAGCATAGAGCCTTTCCACTCTCAATCTCTGCAAAGCCACCCTCGCAGGTGCTTTGTGCTTCTCTTTATCTTTCAAATAAATCAAAATATCATCAATAAAGATGATCACAAAACAATCTAGATAGGGTTTAAACACCCTATTCATTAAATCCAAGAGCATTATTGGAGCATTCGGTAATTCGAATGACATTATCAGAAATTCATAATGCCCTTATCGATTTCTGAATGCAGTCTTATGGGCATCTTTTGGCTTAACCCTCAATTGAAAATATCCAGACTGCAAATCTATTTTAGAGAATACTATCGATACTTGCAATTAATCTAATAGATCATCTATCTTAGGCGACAGATATTTATTTGAGATGGAGACTTTATTTAGTTCCCGATAATTGATGCATAGTCGCAGACTTCCATCCTTCTTCTTAATAGACAACATTAGTGCACCCCACGGAGACACACTAGGATGGATAAATCCCTTGTCCATCAAGTCATACAACTGCACCCACAACTTTACAGTCCAATTGGTGCTATCCGGTATGGGGCTTTAGGTATTGGTTTTTCCTCGAGTAGGAGGACAATGCAAAATTCCACTTCTCACTTAGGAGGTAGTCTACACAATTTGCTTGGAAATATATCTGGAAAATCTCAGACTATTGGTCTATCCTCCAATGGTCGATATTCAGAGTGGGTGTCTATGACCTCTACCTCTCATCTAACCTTTGCCATGTTCAGGCTAGGGTAGTGTTTGGGAGGCACATTGTCACTTCTCCCCTGATTAGGACAATTCCACTTGATGTGTCCAATCTCACTACATAGGAAGCAAGTGAGTGGTCTTCGCTATCGAGGTTCCCAAGGCTAATTCAACACCTGACTGGTCTCTCTCATCTATCCTAGGGCCAATGTATTCTACCTTCCCTCTGACTTCTTCAATAGTATGGGGCAATTAAATTTCAAATGTCCTAACTTCTTGCAATAATTACAAGTTTTCTCAGATATTATACTGCCACTCTACTTAGTTTTCTACCTAGTTTGTTGCCCCTGATCAGTTTCTCTCATACGTCCCCTCTCTCTGAATTTAAATTGCTCCTTTGCCTAGTATTCCACTAAATGAGCATCCTCTAGGATATCCTAATATCTAATCAACATGAGGTGGGATAACTTCTCTTGGATATCCAACCATAATCCTTCTTGAAATTTCTAAGTTGTCTCTAGTAAATCCATTTGGGCCCATGGCACAAATCGCACGAAAGAGCTAAACTATCTATCATATTCTTCTATAGTTCTCTTGCCTTGCAATAGTATTAAAAATTTAGTAGCCCACGTAGCCTTCTCACTAACTGGCACATATCTATGGAGTAGTTGTTCTCTAAAATCAACCCATGTCATCCCTGTACCATTGTCAAAAGCCATCAACTTTTTAGTGCGCCACCACTTCTCTGCCTCACCTTCCAGCTGATAAACCCCATATAATACCTTATGCTCTTTAGGACATTCCATATATGCAAATGCCTTTTCTATACTAGCTAACCTTCATTTACCACTTGATAGTCTCTTTGCCCCTTGAAAACTGAAGGCTTCATTTTTTAAAAGCTTTTATATTTAACCCTAGCCCTGGCTGCATTTGAGATGTCTACCCCATATCTGGTTCTACATTTACTGGCCTTGCATGTGGCCTTACCATTTATTGAGGCTCCTCTATATGCCTCCTTTGAGTTTGAATTAGTTCTTGTAAGTTTAGGGTAATACTCGCAATCATGGTCATCCTAGCCACAAATTTTGGTGTTATTATGTCACGCCCCACTTTCCGAAGCGCGAGTTATCATTTTTGCACTACATTTCACCTAAATTTGCCTACTTTTAGGGTGGGGTGCTCTGCCCAAAATTTGGCAGAGCCTAACCTAAATAGATGAGTTTTTCACCTGTACAACTATATATTAATTAAAATATTACAATGATACAATTTCTAGAGATAAACATCCACTTAGCCATAGCCTAAAATTGGTATCACACCACGATGGCAATAACCTAACTTATTCCAAATTACATAATATGATAATTTTCTATTATTATGACATGCCATGTTATTATATTTAATATACAACATTCAAATTTTCAATTACAATTATACAATGATGTTATCATTACACAAATACACACAAAGGGGTACCAACTCCAATCCACCATACATCATAAGTCTTCGTTCTTTCTCAGAAATCCTTTGCTTGACTTGTTAACTAAAAATTTAAACACAAAGGCATGGGTCTGAGCAATTTAGTAAGTAGATAAATGTATTAAACAATAATTAATCCATAATTAGCACATTTATATCAAATAATCAATATTTCCAAATCAAAAGTTCCATGTTATTTCCATCCAAACAAATAAGCTCATATTAGATCAATCTTTAATTTAAATATACAACAAAGGGATTTTATCCATCTCTCACATTAAATATCCATATCAACCCAAGATATCAAATATTCCAATCTAAGGGATACTTAATATCCCTAACAACCAAAAAACATCAACTTAAACAAATATGGGATATCCACTATGCCCAAATCAAAACATACATGCCCAGATTTTAAACAATGGGATGTACAATATCCCTATTCATTCAATGGAAACAAATGCCTACTTACCTTCGAACGAATCATCATACACTCTTTCAGCTCAATTCCTTTTCATCCTTCTCATATTATCTTGTATAAAGGAAAATCTCATTCATTTATAAACATAGCTCGAACTGATTCATTTCAAAATACTGAATTACATACAATGATCAATCTATTGCTAAACCCATATACTTCCCAACTGTATAAGTGTATACTTGTCAATGTAGAATCGAAAGCCAAATGCTAAACATCTATTTAACTTTTACAATATGTCAATTAAACTTTAAGTCCATTCCAAATGATTAATCATTCAATCCCTTTCATAAGGGTTTTAGAGTCATAATCAAACTTAATTTATCCAATATTGAGACATTTCATGAAATGGTTAATAAGCACATTGTAAATCATAACATCTCAGTGAGGGTTCTCAAGTAATTCCATTTTTAATCATATGTGATTATCATATAATATAACCAACATGCAATTATCTTCAATAATAATCTAATTAGACATTTAATCTAGTCAATTTGTGGCTCACATGGCTTAAACACAAAAACTTCTTTCATCTTTACCTAGGGCATAGCCCACAATTCATTTCCACTAGTCTAAATCATCTCATACATGTTTTAGAATATGTTCATTATGCCATTAATCATTTACCCCATGTTTAATTCAACAAAATTTTGAAATGCCCAAATTTCACTATGCATGGAAACCCTAGCTTAGCATAATTCATGATTTCTTATGCCAAATCACTATAATCAATGTATTAAACCATTTGCCCATGGATTTATAATGATACACATCAATTTAATTCCAACAATCTACCATTTCCCAAAATTCACAAAATTCTAACTAGCCAAAAAGCACAAATTTGGTTGGAGAAAATGACTTACCATGAAATCTAAACATGGCTTCCATCCATGAACAAGAATCCAAGCACAAATTTCCAAGCAGCTCCCTCTGATCACCAAAATCTGGATCTTCTTCCGTTTTCCACCATCTAAATTCCAAACATCCAAGCCAAGAGGCATGCTAGCTTGATTACCCATCTTAATCCCCATGCTTACTAGCAAAATTGGTGTTAAATAGGGCATAACAGAGTTTGGGAAGGAAGAATAGCATTAAGAGACAAAATGAGACGGAATAAAATGAAAATGGAACAAATTTGGGGCTTAAAACATCACATTTTTCTAGTGCTCCAGCACATCATTTGGCCTCTGTCGTGACATAGAAACTTGTGTCATGACACAGACATCACTGACTACCCAGTGTCGCGACATAGAAAACCTATGTCGTGACACAGGTGTCACAGCATTAACATGTTGCCCCAATGTATAGTTAGTAGTTTGAGGATAGCGTTTAAATATGATGTCTAAATGACCTGATTTTTGAGGTATTGGAAAGATAACTTTAAGGGTAATAATTGTTATGTTAACTACCTTTTCTAAATCAGCACAAAGACATTTCATAAAGTTCAATATAGTTGACCCATCTCATTCATCTTGTTGTTTTTTAGTCATTTGAATAAGCTTGAATATATTAGTCATAACTTCCTCATAAGATAATAGAATTAAGTAATTTTTCTTCCATTGGATAGATAATTTCATGCTCTACAACTACTATGTTGATCACTCTTTAACATTAGTCCATTATCTATATCAAAATTCAATCACAATGAATCCGTTTTCCAAATTCAGCTTTTTCACTTATGAAAAATCACTATAGTCCCCACTTTACATAAAACACTTCAAATCTCCTAATAATCACTTTCCACATGTCACATACATGAAATAAGACTTGTTATGCTATTTATCACTTTATTTGATGTCAATTTCTAAAAATACTCATTCAATTATTTTTAACCGAATTTCTCTAAATTTTTGTGCTATAATGACTACACATGCCATTTTCATTCTAAAATGCATCCAAATCTTAGACTAAGATTCCCCACACATCACATACCTGAAAAAAAATATGTTCATGTTATTTTCCATTTCACTTGAGGTCAATTGTAAAAAATCACCTATTCAGTTCATTTTAACTAATTTTTCTGTCATAAGTAACTCCATATACTATTTTTATTACAAGTTACATCCAAAACTAAAGCTAATGTTTCACACACATTACACTCCACAAAATAACTATCTTAGGTCATTTAGATTGATCATAGATATGCTTTTTCTCAAATTTACCATTTCAGTTCTTTTTACAGAACATCAACTCGATGATTCAAAATTGAAAGATTATCTCTAAAGTTCAAATTAAAACCTCATTCATGTCACATTATGCTCAATATTCATTTTTCATTAGTTGCTAAAGTCATATACATAACTTAACTCAAAATTACTACTTGGATCAATTTCACTCAAAATTACTAATAAAGTAATTTTCTTTATTTAATTTAGTTTTTCATAACAATTTTCTTTATAAAATACTATGTATTACTTCAATTTCTTACTTTACTAAAATATGAAGAATTTCTCCCAAATTTCATCACCACAGGTGTTACAATCTTCCCCTCGGCTTACAAAAAGTTTCGTCCTCAAAACTTTAAATGTAAGTAATTTTTTCATTATTACTATCTCAATTTACAATTTAAATAGACTTGTAAATTCTTATTTATAGGATACTCTACGCAAGTTATGACTTCCCTGCATCACTCTCATGATGTTATACAAATCCCAATATTACTTTAACAATGAGCATTATGTTTCATTGTTCTTGATTTATACCACCATATTACATTCAATTCCTCAATTATAATTTTAACAAATACCACAACTATGGCAGATAAAATATATAAAAAATGAGAACCGCCTCATCCTTAGGTTCTATATTCCTACATTCTATTCACATCGTCATCAAAATTTCTTCCTCAAATTATTTCCAACCATAATACCCAATCAATCATTGTAATTCTCCTGCCGCCAACCAATACCCTACTCGAGAGGCCACATCAAAGTGAACTTAGCCACAAACAAAGTGGTCTAAACCAGAATCAAGTGGTAACCACATCCAAACCAAGTGGTCTAAACTACAATCAAGTGGCAACGACAATCAAACCAAATGGTCTAAACCATAGTTAGGTGGCAACCACATCCAAACCAAAGTGGATTTAATTCCCTTACAACTCGATGTATTCTTTTTCATCCCTGCATTCCGGCTAGAAATGTTGCCAGATCCATGACCACATGGTATCTTACCTTCATTGCAACCAAGGAGCTACAAGTTCTCCATCCATACTCATGAAATATGCAAAGGAGCCCACATACAATAGGCTAATTAGGCCTCTTCACCATCATTGGCAGCATAATCAAACAAATAAAGCCCAGAGAGGGGCGGGATCCCAAATAACCAAATGAACTAGCCTCGTAGGTATCCAAATCACAAATTCACAATGATCAGTTGCTGGCAAGCATCCAAATTTCATATACTCATTAATCATATTTCAAGAGGCATACAAAAACCAAGGCACAACTAGACAAATAAATGTGCAATTACTAATCACGTAATCAAATGTCCAAATTATGATCAAATAACCAAGCCTAGGAATTTAAATAACCCAGGCATATTCAAACCCTAAATTCTTAAATAGACAACCAAACCCTAAGTACATATAATTAATATTTTGACAATATTATAATCTTAATTCATATCATTGATACCAATGCCTAATTTCAAATTAAGCATACAATTGAACCTTAGTCCATAAAACATTCTCAATCTAATCATTTATCCAATTTCTAATTCAAACATCTCCAATCTAAGTAAGCATTCAATTTTCAATCAAATTGCATACATTCTTCATATGGAAAAGTCCATTACTCACAATCAACCATCCAAACAGCTAGACAAAGCCATAACACCAAATCCACTATCAATCCATACCTAAAAGATATAGATTTAACAATCACATGCTTCCATCAAATTTATTGATCAAGGAATTTGAATTTCACAACAAAATTTCCATATCAATACTACACAAAAATACACAAATTCACTAGTCACATAATTAAACAATAAAATTCAAATAGAATCAAATGCGAATCCCACACAAACGTACCAATAATCATTTCTAATCATGGTACACATAACAATTTATTCAATTCAACCTGTTAAAAAGCAAAGTCCTTCATTAACATACACAAACACACCGTTCATTGCAACCAACACATAATTCATTACAAAACTCTTTCGATTCTAAACTATTCACATATTGTTACTATAGCATATCATATCCAAATCAAGTAATCAAACCAACAAAGTTCACATGATCATATTTAACCAAAGAAATCTAAAGATTTCATCATAAATCATTTAAGCAATCCAAAACTGATTTTAGCTTTCAACATTCATTCAAAAACTTCATAGTTCCTCATTTCTCTTTCAATTACATTGTAAATCTATAATATGAAATGCATCTAAGCACCACCACGCTTCCCTGCACTATTCTGGTCATGGCATGCATACACTATTCCAAAATTACAATTGTGATATCATAGCACTGTCACTTTCATTCCAAATCATATCCACTATACAACATCGTATCAAATCACAATTATTAATTCACAATTATCATTCATGTTCATTCCATATGGATATCCTCTATACATCGTTAAAGCAATTCGTCATATAATATCAACCCACTATCATTTACCTACCCTTTATTTCCTTACGCTTTCAAATTATCCTGTAACTCAATGTTCTTATAAGTTCCCATGGCATGTTATTTCTTATCTCTAATACCTTCACATCAAGTAAGAATACTTATTACTTGATGCTTGGGACTTATAACACATATAAGTTCTAGGCTCTAATACCATTCTGTATGCCACACCTTCCGAGGTGTAAGTTAACATTTTTGCACTACATTTCACCTCAATTTGCCCACTTTTAGGGTGGGGTGCTCTGCCCCAAAATTTGGCAAAACCTAAACTAAATAGATTAGTTTTTTACCTGTATAATTATATATTAATTAAAATATTGCAATAATACAATTTATAAAGACAAAAATCCACTTAACCATAACCTAGAATTTGTATCACACTATGATGGCAATAACCAAACTTTTTCCAAAATACATAATATGCACATTTTTCTATTATTATGACATGCCATGTAATTACATTTAATATACAACATTCAAATTTT
>JAYJMB010088523.1:0-19301 GCA_036873735.1 Pouteria campechiana | reverse complement strand
CTCTATCTTGCAGGATTCTAGGCGGGATCTTCTCGAGAGCCAGATCAGCATTCCGTTTGGGGACAACCCAAACACTTCTAAATGAGCATGAGTTGCTTAACATTTAATGAATATTATAGTCCAACTTGAGGAAGACAACATAACCAAACATCACCATGACCAATAAGCCTATAAGGCATAGTATAAAAAGATCATAATGCTTAGTTTACTTTATTGAGCTATATATATATGATGATTTGACTAAGAAATTTCAGCATTTACCAACTGCTAAAGAAATATGAGATGAATTACAAATGAAATACGATAGTATAACAACAATTAAACTACGTGTCCTAGTATTAAGATTTAATTAATATGTATGGAACCTAAATATTCAATGGTTGAGCATCTTAAAATAATGTTAGCCATAATCGGGGAAATGAAAATAGCTAGTAATGATCTTAGTGGTGAGCAATAAGTTCTACTAGTTATAAGAACCTTACCTAAACCTTCATGAAGTCAAGTAAAATTGTACTCAAACACAATGAGGGAAACAAATTTTTTTAGATATATCTCACAACTTAGAACTTGAAGCGAAATGTATAGACACAAATCGTAATATTTCTTTTCTTGCTCATTCTAGATAACATAGAGAAAATAAACTCCAACATAAAGGTCAATATAATGGAGCTTAACAAGAAATGATAAATAAGAAAATTCTTCAAAATAAGAAAATCATCAAGTGTCATATAAGAAAGCATGTGAGAACAAAAGACAAACTAAATGTTATAATTATGAATAGAAAGGTCACTTTGCTAAAAAATATTTCAAGAAAAAAAGTGCATTCTGACCTTAATTCTATAAAAAAAAAATTAGTTCATTCATATGTGTTTATGCTCATTCTTTTCTTGGTTGGATTGTAGACATAGGATTAACCAAATATGTATCATGCGATCATGCTAGATATAGAGATTACTATCAAGTTCCTGTGTATAAACATTATATTATGATAGGGAATGAAGTGCAAAGAGGAATTATAGGAGTTAAAACTTAATAACTTAAGATTTACAATGAGGGTACTCTACTTTTGCATGACATGCTTCACACACCCTTGATATTATGGTGATGTAATTTGCTTTTAATTATAGTACTCATTAATTTAGGTTTTTATTTTCAATTTAAGGACATGAATTTGTCCATTTACCTTGACAAAATGTTTTCTTGTCATGATTATTTGGAGAATAATCTTTTTATGCTTAATTTAAACATAGATTTTTATAATAATTCTATAACTTATGTTCGTCATTCTTTTTTTTCTTGTTATGTTGTTCGTGGTACTAGGCTCAGGCCTGTTTTGATATGGGGGCACTGGGCTCAGGCATTATCCAGCCCACCTAGCTTCCTCTAGCTTGCTAGCTTGCATGTGCATTAGTCCTAGCATTTGCGAGCCCATAAGTGCGCGAACCAGGGATGGCACCGTAAATTTAGACGTGGGTGTATCCAGCGGGCTCCACTTGTGCATGAAAATTAAACTGAAAGTTTAATCAATCAAACAATTAAAAAAATTTAAGAAAACATATAAAAACTAACATTCGCATGTAAATTTTGTTAAAATCAAACAGATTGAACTTCTTAAACAATTGATCCAGTTTGAACCAGTTCAGTCATTAAAAAAAACAATAAAAGAAAATAAAGTAAAATAAAGCCCATTGAGTAGAATAAAGCATTGAAATCAATAATATTAATTATTTTTAAAATTTCTTTCAGCGTGGTCTATATGTTTAATTTTACATCCATTTTTAAAATATATGCTTGCATTTAGCTTAGGTCTTGGAATGGAGCACATTTTCCAGAGTTCAAGCAAGCTAGTTTTGAGAAAAAAGTTCCGGATCATGGTAATTTAAGAACTCCTTTCACTCGTTTTTAAAACTAGTTAACTTCAGATGCAAATTACATAAATAGGGTATGCAATGTTATTTAATTAATTAAAATCCAGACAGCTCTACTGATTATACAAGGTGTAGCGAAATTTGTTTTCTCTGTTGATTTCAATTTTTTATTCACATTCATAGGTCTCACTGGGGTAAACATACGAACAAGAAGAGGGAAAAGGAAGGAATGAAAGCAGCAGCAACAGCGATCGCTTGGAATATGGAGAAGATCAGGATCCGCTTCTCCAAACACGCCCCATTAGGCCGACAGCCCAAAATATTTTATGTTTGGAACTCAAAGCCTAGCCTCGTCTGAGAAGTGGACCTGACCACGGCCCGATCTGAGCAGGTCAATTGGCCTAAGCCTGAGGAGCAAAACCCAGATGGAGGCATTAGATACTCGCAGACGGTACAGGACACAAACAAAAAGGTCAGGGGGTTTTGATTCGGTCAGGGCAGCTCCTGTCAGTAAAAAGAAGCTTGTCAAGAGCAAATGGGGTCGAATATAGTCTATTAAGTAATATCATGATTACGTCAAATAATAATGATGTGTTCATTGAGTAATTTATAATAGAAAAGGTCAGAATAATTAATTCTTTATCTTAATTCTTCTGTAACGAGGGTCATCTTTTTTAATATCTTATGCTTAGAATGGCAAATTATTCCTTCAGCCTTTAATCTCACAACCTACCTTATTGAAAGTGGCTTTTGCTTTGTTGCAAGGTGCACCTGTAGATATACTTGCATATCTTATCTTCATTTGTACATATATTTACATTTTTAAAATATTAGCAAATATGCTTGGAAATTTATTAAAGAAAATTCTTATTGCACCATTTTTATTAGTGGCTGTCATGACAAATAATTTAGGAATTATGAAAAAATTTTAATATATGTTTTAAACCATTATGAAAATTGTTACCGGTGTATAATGGCATTTTTTTTTGGGCAAATTTATAGCACTATTTACTAATATTTCAAAAGCAGAGGATATCTACAACTATGGATAGAAAGGTATAGATATGTGTACAGGTACCCCTTGTTATAACTGTTTTGGGAGAAAATGGTCATGGGATTGAGCTAGGAAAACATATATATAGGCTAAACACCAACTGGGTGTGCTGAAAAAGTGTTAACAACCATTTGCATTGATCGAATTTTTCTTCCTTTTACATTTCTAACGTTAAGCAAGAAATGGGTTCTTTTTGTGTTGCAGAGAACATGCTGTCTCTTGTGGACAACTTAGATCTTATAGATGAGAAATAAATATTGTTTTGATTTGATTTGACATTTTTAAGAGTAGGGCAAGTGTGGAATACCAATATTATGAATAGCTTTGTAATTTAAATTTTTTTAAACCATTTTACTATTTTTTTTTCATTTTCGCGTTAGCATAGACTGTAGATTATTGTGATATTTCTCTGTGACTCTTTTTAGTTGTTGTCCTTTCCTTCTAAAGTATCTCAAGCATGCAAGTGAGCTATGACCTTATCATTTCATTAATCATACCAAGGAATCCAATAAAATTGTAATGCACAAAAAATATTTAATTTGCTTTGAATAAAAATAAGATATAAAAATATCTCAATGTCTTTCCACGAAAATAGGCAAATACCATGGTTAAATATCAGCTAGAATCGTAGCTTAGATGAGAAAATTACAAATTGAGTGTAAATGTTGGGCCATAGTCCACAATTTCGGCGTATCATGTGTCGTTATAGGCTAGTTTCGTCCTTTATGCCGAGGCAAATCCAAGCCCGTCAGAGAAGCGGCTTCCCAGCAGATAAGACCAGTCATAAGTAAATAAATTTAAATTTAATAGATTTTTTAATTAAAAATAATTAGTAATGTAAAAAATTATCATTTTTAGGGCAAATTTATATGACATCCATTAATGAAAAATTTTCAATTTAGATGACAGTATCCCTTCTTCCCGGCTAACAAAACAGGAACGCACCTCTCGTACTTTCTTCCGAATAGCCACCCAAAAGTGAGGAAGTACAAAGAGATTTAGGAATCAGTTAATTAAGATACAATCAACTTATTTATTTAATTAATATCATCCAGGTGAATACAGCCTAACCTATCACACTCATAATCTTTGCTCGTTACTGTGTTCTCGTGAACTCGGATCATCAAAAGGATTTCAGCATCCGCATCAAACCACATAACCAGAAGCCTAATTACACAACATCTCTTGATTATTATACTCCTATGAACGGGCAATTAGTGGTTGATTGATTACTAAATTCTGTCAATAAATAAAATTATACTAGAAGAGTCTTTCATCTTCACACGTACTCCAAGCTCTCCTACGAACGGGCAATTAGCGGTTGATTGATTACTAAATTCTGTCAATAAATAAAATTATACTAGAAGAGTCTAGCATCTTCACACGTACTCCAAGCTCCAAATGTGTGAGAGAATTGACCGCTTTTCCAGTTTTTATTAGGAAGGTCGGTACAAATGCAATTTCTAGAGACTGATGGCTCATTGGGAAACTTGCACGTGGCGCGGATGAGGTGGATTCCTATTTGGGTCAGCAAATATTCTACTTCGCAATCTACGCAATTCCATATTTTTTTTCTACAGTTTTTCAGGTCACATTCCAAACCGATTTCGTCACCTAAAGAGGCATAAAATAGGCGTGGACGGCCAAGGTCGGTTGTCCAAAGTCCAAACAGCCCTCGTGTTTGTCCTTCCCCCGTCCATGTCTTTATTCGTGTGGCTAGGAATCGTCTAGGAGCTAAGAAGGGACACAAATTAATGAGGTTAACGTGCAGGACAAAGGTCCACACGCTACACTGCATTTGGGGCGGGTGTAACAGTGACTCTTCTGTCACACATTTCAAGATTCAGGCACTGTGGCGCATAGCCCATGAATAAATGAGAGAGAAATTTTGTTACGGAAGCTCGATATCAATTTTATGTCATTACTATGAATACAAGATCATACACATGTATTCAAGGCATAAGCAATAATAACATAAAAGAGACAAAGACCCTTCAATCTAAAAAAAAAAAAATTAAATCTATTATCAAATACAAACAATAGAGATACCCACGTTCTTAATCAATGTACTCTCATGACTCCTTCTTTCTCGTTCTGGAAAACTCTAAGATCTAAATAATGACTTCTTCATTTCAATCCTAAAATTTTCTCTATATCCATAATTGAAAATTCATTATATAACATTTTTAGTGAGTTTTCCATCTCACATATGCAGACGCCATTAGATTTTGCAAAATATAAAATACAAAATTCAATGAATCTCCACTAAAATTTTGCAGAGATCAAAACAGCTTTTGAAGATTAAATAAGTATCATCGTACATTTGACAGTTAATCACTAGCTCTACATCAGTTGGTTTATTATTTACTATGCTCAAACCTACATCTCCATCTAAGATGCTTGCAAAATCTACCATCGTACACCTCCTGACTCCATCTCTTTCATCTGCTACACTAGAAGAAATCAAGTTGTCACATTTAGAGATCACGAAGATCACTTGATCGCTTCTGGATGAGTAATTCGTTGTTTTCCTTGTCTCTTCAAGGTACTCCTTCCAAACCTTGTTGCTTCTCCAAACTCAACTTGCTAGATGCACGAACCATCCCCACAATAGCCATTTGATTCTAGCAACCTACCATGATCTTGATGATCATACTCTCTCAATCATCACCTAATTACTAATCCACAACCTTACATCACAATTTATCAACCATAGACTCTGATACTAATTTTAGGTTACTATCATAAACATAAGATCATACGTATATAGATGAAAGACAAATAATTATATAAAAAAGACTCAATATTTATGTAGAAAATCCTTTAACTCAAAAAAAAAAAACCACAAAGGAGAGATAATATCCACATTCAAATACAAGTTACTGAGACCCGCTCTCACACCACAAAATCCTAAGATTTACATCATAGCTCATCCATCTCAACCTTGAAATCCTTCTTCAATCCATAATTGAAAATTTACAAATATAGCTTTCATAGTAAGTTTTCTAACATGGACTAATTTAGACCCATCTTACATATGCAAGCCTATCTAAATTTTGACAAATACAAGGCACAAAACTTAATAAATTTCATTCTCTTTTTTCTCACAATTGCAATAAGATGATTCAAATTAATTTTACAAGTCTATTTATTTTGACTTTTTTTTTTTACTTTATAAGTGATGCCAATCCGACTCTTTTGCCGCTGATATCATCATTTTTACTTTGGTATTTAGAAAAAAAAAATCTTCTAATTACATGCCATTCTACATCTTATTTGCCCACGAAACAGGATCTTGATCGGAAAGAGGGAAAGATAGAAAATGCCCAACCAAAGGCCCTGGAGAAAGAAGGAAGAAATGTAATGATAGAAAATGGGATGAGCAAAGAAAAAGAAAAGAAAAGGAGAGCCGCCGAGGCAAAAAAATAATAAAAAAGAATGTACAATGAACCCGAGAGAGATATAGAATATTTTTATTTATGGGTTATTGGCCGGTGAGTTCACTAATTACAATTACTTATTAAAATTATTTTCTTGATAATAGATAAATTATCTTTTTTCATTTACGGAATAGTAATTATAACTGGAGATGAAAGTAATTCTCTTTGTATAATGCTAACACTGCATTGGCCGTTGCGGTTTTAACATTTTTTTGAAATTTGAAGAGGGCAATCTCCATCCTCAAATACATGTGAACCCGCCTCCGCTTTTTACCTCTTACCTCTCACAAAACACAGGGAGAAACGCCCCAATCATGATGGAAAAAATGGCGCCACTTGGGCCTAAGATAAGATGGTGGGGGAGAATTATTTGATTATTGCATTTTTTATCATGATCATTATCAACTAACCTTCTTGCCCCATTGAAAAATTACAGAATTGAGTAAGATTACTTTTTATAATATTATAATAATATTAGTTATTTATTCTATTCTACGTTGATGTTGACATTTGACATCGACAGCGCTTGGACAACCAGGCTTATTTAACTTAATTTTCTATATGATGGTCATTGCCATGAAATATTAGGAGCTAACAACAGGTGCCTAAGAAATGGACAATTTAAAAAGATAACATAGCTGGTTTTCATGTGAAGTTATAGGCTTAATAGTCACGATCTATCTTATCAAAAAAACTGATGATGCATGTACGAGCATCTTATAATCCAAATTTCATTATATCTTTTTTACTTCTTTTTTTAATTTGGTCATTTCTTTTACCTTAAATTAAACAAGCTGACATCGAGTGATTTATAAATTAGAATCATGTCAAACAGTATAGTTTTACCAAAAAAAATTATCCTCCCAAATAATTAAAATTTTGAATTAAGCATAAGCATGATCGGATCCCATGACTTGTAAAGTTCATATCAACCATCTGGACAGCTCTATGGAGAAAATTATGGATGGTCCCCCCATCTGTATATTTGGTACTTTCTCAGTATGCGATACCATGGAAAGAGGCTGGTTATGATACATGGGTTTATTATTATTATTAAGTGTTTCGAGTAGGTACATGGGTTATTTAAAAATCCCCTTGCATCATTATCCATCATATAATGGATTCTTGGACCCTTATTCTCGCATAAAAAGGGCATCATTCGGCATTACTTTACGAAGAGACGGTTTCATGTGGCTGCTTGTTATCTCCTCAACCTTATCGTTATCATTATTAATTGAAAAAAGAAATGTCTGGATACACTGGTAGACTGCACCCGTTGATGCACCTGCACACACTTTTGAGTAGGATATCAGCTTCAGTATCATTTTGTTCTTCATTGCCTAAAACTAATGCCTATCATGGGCTTTTTATTGTATCCGGATCATCAAATTCGTGGTGTTGAAAAAAAAAATACTAAGTTTCGATAGAAAAAAAAAAAAAAACAAGAGAAGATCGATACAGAACACCCACTCGCAAGAAAGTCACACAAATAAAAACTTAAATATACAAAAAGAACTCATACGAATACTAAACTTATTATTCTTTATATTATTAAAATTTGTTATTTTTAAATTAAAGTTGATTATTTTTTTAAAACATCAGAAATTTTTAATATTATAAATGAGGTATATTCTGTACTCCTCCTTATCAGGTAATATGCATACAAATAATTAGATGCTATGTACTTATGGTTGACACAGAACTCTTCTCAGTTCTCAAGCAATGCATTCTGCCCAAGTTGCCAAGGAAAGCGAAGAAAGTTTTGACCGATTCTTTCAGCGCGCAATGAATACAAGCTAGATGCAGCTGTAGCACTAATGTCCATCGTTTCTACCAAAATCCCACCGAATGCGATCTCTGCTTCGCAATGGTTGGTGGCTTAGTAGATCAGCAGCCAAGCCTCGAAACTCGGACATCAGGTTATTCCCAAACAGCAGACTGCTAGAATCATCCGAAGATGCCGCAGTCAGAAGATTTTCACTGCTCCCAAATGAGTGATTCTTGCATCGTCTGCAAATCATTGCTTCAGCCTAGCTAAACACGTGCCAGCAGCGTACGTGAATGGGTGATTCCAAGTGTTCTTTGTATGCGCCGAGACATGCCTTTCCCATGCTTGCTGCAATGGATATATGCACTATCATGCGCTGGATGGGAACAAGAACAGCACACAGGCTGACAGGACAGGACCGCCTCACCGGCCCACGTTCCCTACCTCTGAATTACATACATGGTTAGGTGACCTTTGCCTTAGAAGCCGACAAAAATGCCAAAAACATGGCACATTAAGGATTTCTTGTTAGTTGCAGTAATCACCGATTACTTAGATTTCAAATGCAGCCCCATCTTCTGCAGTGTTTTTGGACCATCTATGCGCCACACAAATCGGGCGAATCTAGAGGTTGGGTAATTTTGGTTTTGAAGTACCTAAAAGCAACATGTGACTAGTCTTCTGCCAGCTAAGCAGCTGAGGAGCCAGCCGCAACTTTTTCGTCACGCCTACAGATGCGAAAACGTTTCTGGCGATCATTGGTGTTGACATGGTGGGCTGTGATGGAGACAGGCTGTAATTGTTGCCCTTGGAGAAATCTAACCGTTCAGTTGTTATGAGCAGTTGATGTTCGAATCTGAACCGTTGCAAACAGCGACCAAGCGCTCTCCATCTTCCTACTTCTGGAAAATTTTGCTAGATCCTAACCGTTGTTTAGCAATGATTGGGTCTTCCGCTGGTCTTCACAACGGACGGCTCAGAGCGTGACGTGGCTCTCAGTCATTGGCTGGGCTGCGGAGGGACAAGAACGTTATAGAAGTTTTAACACGTGTCGAGGGCCGGAAAAACGTTGCTGGTTAGTCAAGCACGTTAGGTTATAAATGACGAAAACAACCCTGTGAAAATAGAAGGAAAGTCTTCCAGACCACTAATTGAATGTATGTTTTCGTCATTTCATTGGGGCAGTGACGCATTGTGGGACGGCTCCGGCTTAGAAAATAATAGATGGAGGACGATTTGCTCCGCAGGCCCAGTAAGTACGGATGCGTTGCCTTTGAACTTAAACGTGCTGCAAAAGTTCCGTGTATGCAAAAAATCTGAAAAATAAATTTTTATTGTTATATTATTTGATACGACATTTAATTATTTGTAACAATTTTACTAATTTGTAATCATTATTCATATTTTTTAAGTAGTCTTTCTATGTCTTCTTTGCTTATTTTATGACTAATATAATATCTTATATGCCCAAATCTGTTATTTCATTTTTCAGAAAGCTTTTTGTACGTTTTTCTTTTTATGTTTCATCAAACTAAACGCCTCCAGATACGCTACGCTAGTACTTAGATCTGCGTGCGGCTTGTGAAAATCGCAGTCACTTTCATGGATTAGACATCGCCGAACTTTCACGGAAGTTTTGAGAATATTGTAATTGGTGCGCGAGAAAACGTAAGGCAGAAAAGGTGCGTCTAAATGTCTAAGGAGGTTTCGAGAAAAAAAGCAGCGGAGAAGAGTTTACTGTGAAAGAGATAAAATAGCAGAAAAAAAAGATAATAATTTTTTAAAAAAGATAAAAAGTGAAAATATAGAGATAATAGTTGAAAAATACATGAATAGTAATTAAAAAATTAAGAATAATGGTTAAAAAATAATGCAGATGAAATGTTAATTTTATTTAGTTTGAGAAAGTTGCATGTACTGAATGTAAAATAGGATTTGGGGGTGCAATCTTCTGCACGTATCGAGCACGTGGCCTGCATAAATACGCCCTCTCCATGGAGGTATACCTCTCTCTATGTGGTAAAGCCTCTCTTTTAAACTATCTTTCTTATTGTATTTAAGTAGCATATTCTAGTAAAATATTACAGTTCTAAGGATTATAAATCATGTGATTAACATATTTTGGTAACGAGAAACTAAATGCCTATTTGGCCCACCATTTTGAGAGCTCCAAAGCATTTTTTAGCCCGAGAATGCAAAAAGTATCTATTTGGTTGAAAAGGAAAATAACGTTTTATGCACGTCAAAGTTCTTGAAAAATTAATTTTTGAATTTTATACTCAAATTTTAATTCAAAATTTATGAAAAGCTCACTATATAAAAGCACTTTGATAAAATATTTAAATCTTACTATCAAGCCAAACAAGACCTAAATACACTAAATTTGTGCTTTCCAAAAGACAAAACGTTTAAATTGTTATGCATGATATGCTAACTTTTAGTGCATTTTTTATCCTTGGATTAATGAGAATATTAGCCACAATAAGAAAATCGATGGAACATGCATTGATGTTATATGGGTTGACAAAGTACCAGTGATAACATAAAACAATGTGTTGCTTTAACAACCATGTTTTGCAATATGGTAATGTTAATCTAACCCTAACCTTATATTTTTTATTATTTTAATTTAACTCTAACTTTAATACTATTTTAAAAACTACAATCCAAACCTAATCCAATCATAGAAGAAATAAGGTTAAATTGATGTTAATGATTTGGGTTTATTTTAATGAATAAAATAAGGTAAAATTGAGATTATTATCCTCAATTGTATAAATATATGATCATATTTTAGTTAAATTAGCATTTTTATTAGTGTAAATATGTGAACATATAGGTGATTTAATATATTTAGTATAAAAAGTAATTTAAAAATTGCCTCTTTCACTCCATTTATAAATTCAATTTGTGAATAGTCTTTTAAGACTTTGAATACATTCATTTTACATTTTTTAAGACTTAAAAGGATAAAGATAAATATTGAAATAAAGTTGCTTACATTTCTTTACATAACATTATTTCGAGCACTGCAAATTTAACTCAATCTAACCCTATTTTGAAATTAATTTAGTTAAATTATAAGATGTTTAGCTTAAATTTAAAACTTCTAACCCAACTTTAATGAAAATTAATTTGGATTGGTTAGACTCAATTTTACTATCACCCAATTTACAACCATAGTAAAAACAGGGTATTTTTATTGATCTGCTTTGCTTCGATTATATATTATCCATTCAAACCAAACACCTATAAATTGTAAATTGTATTCCCACGATTAGGTAAATAAAATAATGCAAGTACTGTGACAAGCAATATGAATTAGTAAATGATAAAGATAAAATAACTACTTTTTATGAAGATAAAAATAATCTAAAAGTATATGTTTTAGGATAAATGCTCTTAATGATGTTCTTTTCTTTTTTTTTTATAAAAATCATTTCCTTCTAACTGAAGAACTTTACAGCTTCTACTCAAGATACATAAAAATGACCTTACCACAGCATCGGGCAGGAAAAAAAAAGGGATACCAAGGAAAAGAAGGATTCACGATAAAAGCTGCGAGAGATGGATTATCATCCACGAAAAATGTTGCATGCATGTCTTCGAAAGCGTTTATGCATTTGATTACGCGGGATTAAATGAACATAACAAAAAAGGCGTGCGACGAAATTATACTTTATAATATATGCTACGGTCCGAATGAAATTTTTCATTAAATCAAAGGCTTGGATTCTACTTGGTCTTAAAGGTGAACCTATCAGCTTCTAAAATGCACGATAAACGCCCTACTCCTTCAGAGCACGTTGTCATTTGCCACTCTCCAGCCGAGCGCCCCTCTCACTCGCCGAATGGTCTGCCAGTCGTGTCATACAAACCCGACACGAAATCACTTCAATATCCACGTGGGCCCCACCACTTCACTACCCATTCCTCTTTATAAAACCTACTCGCATTTCCATAGCTGGACGAAAAGCTCATAGAGCCAGTGCATCAGCGGCAGAGACAAGAGCAGACCAGAGAGATGGAAGGCAAGGAGGAGGATGTTAAGCTTGGCGCCAACAAGTTCTCCGAGCGCCAGCCCATCGGCACCTCCGCTCAGACCGACAAGGACTACAAGGAGCCGCCTCCGGCGCCGCTCTTCGAGATGTCCGAGCTCACTTCCTGGTCCTTCTACAGAGCCGGGATCGCCGAGTTCATCGCGACGTTTCTCTTCCTCTACATCAGCGTCTTGACGGTCATGGGCGTGAAGAGGTCCAGCAGCATGTGCGCCAGCGTTGGGATTCAAGGAATTGCATGGGCCTTTGGAGGCATGATCTTTGCCCTTGTCTACTGCACGGCTGGGATCTCAGGTATTATGCTCCGAAAACCTTCTCTCTTGCTATATTAGCATCTCAGATTTGGCTATGATCTTACATGAGTGTAGATTGAAATATAAATGGTGTAAATCAGTACTGAACGGTTTGGATCGTCCATGCATGTGTCTTATCTAGTGGAATTTGAGCGCATTTCTACGGAATAATTGGGTAGATTCATCTACCCTTTTGATCAACCACCGATTTCCGGTACGATGCTCGGTCTACCCTGGTTCATGCACGGTATCCTACCAAACCACACATGCGAGTGTGTGATCTGGTAGGTTTCTTATTGTTGGACCTGGGAATCTAGGAATGTGTACAACGAATGTATGAGAGAGAGAGAGAGAGAGAGAGAGAGAGAGAGAGAGAGAGAGAGAGAGAGAGAGAGAGAGAGAGAGAGAGAGAGAGATTTCATTAAAAATGCTACTGTTACGTCCTTATATTTGTAAGCAGGATGACCACTGGTTGCAAGATAGCCTACAGAATTTTTTTAGTTTTTTCAGAATTAAAATTCAGCATATTGTTTCTCGACGGCTGGTGATGTTTGAAACGATACTTGATCTGGGCTATCCTTAAATGCCCGAGGACAGATAATAAAGACGAAAATTACCGGAGGTGTTTTTCAATTAAATTTTCTAGTTTTTTTTTCAGTTTTAAAATTCAATATATATTTATTTCTGACGGCTGGTGATGTTTGAAAAGATTCTTGATCTGGGCCATCCTTAACTGCCAAAGACACGTAATAAAGATGAAAAACACTGGAGGGGTTTTTCAATAATGAGTAAAAATTTAATGCTTTGTTTGGATAGGTGAAATATTTAAAAGATTTTACGTTCCCGGTAATTCGTATATTTTCTGCAGGCGAGATCTATTTTTTTTTCCGTTTTGTAAAATGTCTTATTCACATATATTTATTCTTTTACCGACACCATTTTCACTTTTGCTAACATAACTTCGTCCTATTTTCTGGTAAATATTTCATGTCCCTTGCTGATCAATACGAAAAATTCTATTAAATTTGAATATACCATAATTTTATTATTTGGACATTTATTTCTTTCTATCATTTAATAAACCCATCATGTATGGTATCCTGCATCGTTCAAAAGGTTAATTTTTCACTTGGGGGGTTGAGACGGGAGAGGCGTGTCAGCGGAAGATCGGGTTGATGTTATTATCACTTCCGCGTTGGACACTGACGCTTGAGTGGGATTCCTGGTGAATAATAAGCCTTGGCAGGTGATGGTCTATGTAGCTAATCCCTTGATGGAGGTGAGAGCGACGGAAAGGAAAGGAAAATGAACTTATAGCAACTTCCGCGTTTGGAAGGATGGAATCGTGGAGTAAAAGAAATTGAAATATAGTCATGTATTGATAAGATTAGGTGATGGTCCCAGTTATTAAATAAATAAAAATAATTGAATAGGAGTAATGACACAGGAAAATAGATAAAGTTAATTGCTCGCTGGGCATACACTCATCCACCTAACCTTATCTTATCAGGCGGAAAAAGACAGAGACTAGCTACCTAGCAGAAACATTGGATTCCTTTCCTTTTTTCATTCTTCAATGAAGTGGAGCTTTTGTCTTAGGCAAGTGTACGCTTGTCCTGTACCTTTGAAATGATTCTCACTTCTGATACCCTTGTAGGTCACATGGCCATTGGTTTATTGTGCCCAAACTATATCGGTTTTACTATAATCTATAGTGTATTGCAACATCCACGGTTAAGGGTACAAATACGACATAAGCTGTAAACTTGACTAAGACGGTCTTAAAGCAAAGTTTGGGCTCAAGAGATCATTGCTCTGTATTTAGTCAGTTGTGAGCCCGCTTCTAAGGATTGGAAGCCCTTTTCATACTTTAAGCTTTACATTTACTAGCTTTGATTCTGCCTTAGACATTAATCCCTACCGAATTTATCTATGCCAACAATTTAAATAATCGGCCTATATCAGGTGGTCACATCAATCCGGCTGTGACATTCGGTCTGTTCCTTGCCCGGAAATTGTCCCTCGTCCGTGCCATCTTCTACATGGTGATGCAATGCTTGGGTGCTATCTGCGGTGCTGGGGTAGTGAAGGGCTTCCAGAAGACCCAGTACCAGTTTTATGGTGGAGGTGCAAACACTGTTAACCATGGCTACACCAAGGGTGATGGCCTTGGTGCTGAGATTGTTGGCACCTTTGTTCTTGTCTACACAGTCTTCTCAGCTACTGATGCCAAGAGGAATGCCAGAGACTCCCATGTTCCTGTGAGACATTCTCTTATTACTTGGACATCTTAACTATTTGCACTTAGTAGGCATTGAAGTATAAAGTTTATCATTTGGGTTTGCAGATCTTGGCTCCCCTCCCTATTGGATTCGCTGTGTTCCTTGTCCACCTTGCAACCATCCCTATCACGGGGACTGGCATCAACCCAGCTAGAAGCCTTGGTGCTGCTATCATCTACAACAAGGACCATGCATGGGATGACCATGTAAGCTTCCAACAATTCTCGCTCTTTTCATGTTGCACTAAATCCATGTTGTATCTGGCTTGGATGTTTGACACAACATAACAGCAACCCCAGAATACAGACTCATTTTGGACTGGTGCATTTACATGGAATTTGGTGTTTGTGCTGTCCTTCTTTTAGGGACCACATCTTTTGTCCCCAAGTGGTCGACCTGATGAGAGCCAGCCTCATTGCATTTGTCAGAGCATCTAAATAGTGGGTTAAAAAGCCGAATTGGATTCATGGTAAAGAAAGTATGAAAGGGGAAGAATATGCAAAAGAGAGGAGGATACAAGACAAAATAAAGGATAAATGTAAAAAATAAAATAATAATAGAATAAAGATAAAATAACATAGTTACTGGACAGAAGATGAACTCTTTTTGAAATATTTAGGAATAATAATGAAAAAAAGTAAAGGTAATAATTAATCCCCTTCTATACGTTGCCAAACAGTTGTTTGCCTGGTTGGCACGCGTGTTCTCTCAGGGCAATGATTTCTCAAAGAGTCTTCCACAGAAATCGTCTGGATGGAAACTTGCAATGGAAGGAATTCAGCCAAATCATTAGCTGGGCACGCGATTCCATTTTCTTTGGGGCTTAAGATTACAACAGTAGTCCATGATACTGTTGTTTGATTTTATCATAATCTTGATGTATGATTCTGCTAGCTGGCTGTCTTTTGTGATTTTGAAATTGGATCCCTCTACCGTAATAGTTTTGTCCTGTCATTAAAAATTGGGCTGGGCTTTTATTCGTGGCATTTCCATCATGGTTGGTTCCACGCTATTTAGTGTAGGATTATGTTGGTGGAGTGCTAATGACTGTTGATGGTGGGTGTGTTCTAATGTAATTTTTGCTTCTTTTGCAGTGGATTTTCTGGGTGGGTCCCTTCATTGGAGCAGCACTTGCAGCCATTTATCATGTGATCGTGATCCGGGCCATGCCCTTCAAGTCCAAGTCCTAAGCTTGCCTTTAGTTAGTCATCTAGTTGGTAATGAATGTCTAAAATGATGGGAGTTTTTCTCTTTGTTTCCTTTCCTTGTATGTATCCCATGTTTGCATGATGAGTTGGGGTTTGCTGTAAAATGTAGCTGTGGGTCTGTGCCTTTCTCTTTGCTCGTTTTTATGTTGCTGTGAACTGTATGCTTCGGATCCCACGACAATCTCAAGTAAGATAATTTCTTGTTAACTCTTCTTTCTGAACAATTTCATAGGAGCATTCAGGATGCTTAGAAGGAAACATCAACCCACTTTCTTGCACTAAAATTGTTACTAAAAGAAAATATTTAAACCAGGGGCTGTTGCATGAGCTCTGCAATTTTAGATTAACGAATTGATGTCCACTGGGTGGAAGAAATGCTCAGCTGATGGGAGAATTAGAAATGCTACCTAGCACTACTAGCAAACGGACGTGGGTTACCAATTTTATATACAATTTCATGCATTCACGGGGAAATAGCACCATATGAATATGTATTTTCAAAAGCCTATCTGGAGAAGAAAATAAGATAACAAACAAAATACTGAAGGGTACAGCTAGCAAAGTTTTATTTCTCGTGTTTTAGAAGTTTTATCATCTAGCCCTGATCAATTCGTCTAAAATGACGAATTACAGATGAAGTAGAAATTGCATGTAACTGAGGTAGAGCTTATAAACTATACATTCTTTAGAAAAAGAATGTTAAGATCAATTATGTAATCCATAGGTGTATATAGTTGTAACACTAGATATCCATTCTTCCTTTGCATTGAGCTATTTTGTTTTAGGTGCAATGGAAAAATATTATATAGGAAAACAAGAGTAAACATTTCAATTTTCTTTTTTCTAAGATATTATATTAATTTGTCTTAATTTCATTCTTGAATTTTGTCTTTATACTGTTATCTCGCTACCATAATTTAACTAGTAATCACCGCATTCCTCTTATTATTATTATTATTATTATTTCCAGTTAGTATACAACAGTGCTAATATTTCTGGTCTTCCAAAAACCATGGTCATCCCATCTGTTCATCACGTCGGACTTGGGAGTCTTGGACAGGGAAAAAATGATTATCCATCCACCTAAATTTCATGTGGCTTTGCTGTTACATGCCACTGGGACATCCCAAGCTGCAGAAAGCACATGGCAAGAGGGGTCTACCTAACTTTTAGCTTTGGTCCACCCAAAAAGCAATTTGTATTTTCAGCTCTTTTCGGGCAATTGGTACATGCGCTCCACTGCTGACGGTCTGGGTTTTGTGGATGTCATGTGACTGAGTTGGCAGCTGTCCTTTCTTTATCTCTCTAGCCCGGAAATTCCGAGAAATGACGTGGTCAGGAGGCCTCCCTCCTCCACATACATGCCTCGAGTGGTAATAAAGATGCCCTTTGACAGCGTGGATGTGGTGCAATTCACGTGCTTACCTTTCCGGTTGCGGCACTTCCCTTCGTCTGTTGGTGACTTGGTGTTCAGTCTCCAATGCCGTCCTGTGCACATGCCATTTACCTAAAACCCCAACTGCTCTAGCTGTGGCCCACCAAAGATGGCCTTGTAATTCAATAACTGCTTTGGGGCATCCAAGAAGTGTAAAATGGGCCGCACCCTGAAATCAATCCATCCTTGGTGTACGGGCAAAAGCTGAACTTCGCTTCTGATTGTCTATGTCGTAGAGCATTAATGATGTAACAGGTGTTGTGAACTTGCTCAAATCGCTATATAATAACATGTCTGATGTATTAACAGAGGCTAGAACGATGTTTAATGGAACTAATCTTTGTTTGAGGAGTTAATTGGTGTTTCATCTTAAACCTGATGTGAATGTTTTAGCATATAAGAGCGCTGGTAAATTCTATAAACGAAGCCGATCTATTAGAGTTCGAAGAAATATTTCTTTCGGTCATCAACAGACATTTTTCCTGAAGGGTTTCAGTATTCTAATTTTATTGGCTTTTGTAGAACGCTGTGAGCCAAATCAGCAGAGAGACCGAAGTCATTGACACCCTCAACGAAAAATGAGGGGAGATGTATGATGCGTCCTGAAAGGAATATTAAAATCAAGCCCATGAGCTGCAGACAGGGCCGGTCTTAGACAATTATATATGAACGGCAAAGTCCATCAGGTCGGTTAAAGCCCCATGCTAGCGCAAGTGATTGTTAGCTTTACAGCTCAGTCTGTCCAAGCATTGAAAGAAAGGATTGAGATCCTTTAAAAATTCTTGAATCTGACTTTTCGGGAACATCGAAATGACACTCTCAAGTAGACTGTTAACGGTAGTCTGGTTGGTAGAGTTCTAATTAATCTTGAAATCAGTGTGGAAGGGAAACCAAATGAGTCAAGACCCAACACAAAGGCAATCAGGTCATCGTTAATTCTGTTTTTATGCATATGCCCGAGCCCAAGAAACAGGTTCGTGCATTCGACAGGTATGGAACAAGCGTGTTAAACAATAACCACTGGTTTTCTTTGCTTGACGTATGCCCCAATAACTAATTATTGTAGCTGGGTTTTTTAGCATTGGTGAAAAACTGCTGATTCGACATTGATAGATTAGGAAGTTAAGATTGTTCTGTCAAGAAAATTAGGCAACCCAAATGGCCTTTAATTCATTAGGCACCGTCAGTGAGTGGTAGGATTTGCACAGAAGATTTCTGTAAATCCAACTGACCAAAAAATCAATCATCCACGGCAAGGAACAGAGGTTGTGTGATTTGGGTTAGCATTTTCTTAAGCATTGGTATTAATCGAACGGGCTACAAGTGATTATTTGATCCGATAAGCAATATTTTTCACTCTTCAATTTTTTCAGAAAACTTTTCAGTACCAAGTGTTGATTACACAAACAATACAAATGATTAGCTTTCAATCCCCTCTTATGCAACAATTTACTTGTCATGGGGTCTGCTTGGGTTAATTTTGAATATGAGCAGGCTATTTTGCTTTTGAATTGTCAAACAGTTACATGCAGTACTCTGAGAGAATAATTATTCAATCCAAATTAATAATTAGTCGGCTTAAACATATGATGATGGTAAGATGAAGGTGGGGATACTTTAATAGGAACGACACTCTAAAAGAAAGTGGTGTTGGCACCGAATAAATAGGTGGATTGAGTTATAGCCGAGAATTTGCAACATGGATCATGGATCAGTGTACTAGTCCCTATTCAAAGAAAGTGATTGATGGGGACGGCTCTATCTGGTAGCACCTACATTTGCTGCGTTGCAATTTTAAATTGACACATCGGATGATTCAATCACATGTTCGATTTTGTCTACTGAACATTTCCGGCTCAGGCTGCAAGTAAGAAAAAAAATAAAAAATAATATAT
>JAYJMB010088522.1:8366-19303 GCA_036873735.1 Pouteria campechiana | reverse complement strand
GTCACTTAAGAAGTTTCATGTTGGTTACAGAATTGAGTGGGGCAACAATTGCCAAGCAAAAAATAGCATGGCCCACTAAGTTTTGAGGCAGCTGATCGTACACTTCTGCTCGAGACCATTTATCAGTGTCCCTACAAGCAAAAGCCTTCCGTCAATTATGATGCATAAAGAAAAATCAGGCTAACTTTTTAATTCTAATTTGATTTGCTGCACGATTTTCAAATCCAATCGACCCAGAAGACATTTGATTGAGCTGTTCCAAGTTCTGGGTTTTCAGACACTCTATACAGTTCAATGAAGTTCCAAAGATAATAATCATAAATTAGAACATTGACTAATTAATACAAAAGAAGATATCCAAAAAAAATAATGTTTAAAAATAATTCTCATGGGTGCACTGAAACAAGCGCAGATGAGCTCGATAGCAAGGCCAGATATGTTTAACATTAATAAGCATACAATTTGCAGTTGTATTTGATTCACAGGTGGAGTGCACAACCCTGCAAACCAGGAACACTACATGATACCCTAATCCAGAGTTAACACTTCATCACTCACTGGAATTTCTGTTGAATGTGGACCATTTGCTGTAGCCTTTAGCTATCTTAGGCCATTCAAATATCGAAAAACTGCATGCTTACTAATGTGGGCCCCACAGATTCTCCAAACTGAAATCGACAAAGAGAGGAAATTACCTTATTGAGTTATTAGCATGCCCCAGAACCTTTGGATATATTCCTCTGTCCAACCTGGGCCATCATACGGGCATCACATCATCCCACCATGTCCATAAAAATTGCCACCTTCTATTGCTTCTGCTTCCGAGGGAGAAGTACTGCCAGGAAAAGCCATCAAGAATTTTCTTTCCAGTTTATGGTTGCAATAAAAGGAAGAACAGGGTTCTGCATTATCACCTTCACTCAATCTGGAACATCTTTCATGAAGGAAAATTGTAGAAGGATCTATTTGTTTAAGGGACAATAGACTTTGAGCCAAGTATTTACCTCTGCAGGAACTCAGTTTCACAATTTCATTAGTCAATCATGCAGTATGTTAACTTGTTCACGAAAAAGAGAATTAGGTGAAGATAACCAAAATAATGAAATCCATGACCTTCAACCAAGAACATGAGAGCCTCAAATAAGCAGAGCCGAGTTCAGAAATCAGATTCTTTGTACAAAAATGAGCTGGCCAATGCTTTAGGCCTCCGATATCCCAGCTCATACAATCCTAGGCTTTTGTCCTACCCTGTCCCCTGCCTTTTTTCAGTTCAATAAGAGTATATGCTCTCCTCACTGCTTATTATGAGTCAGACTGGAGGTAGGACTGCCCCTATTGGACATTTTCAGGGCATGGTCTTCCCCCATTGGGCTCCCTTAAATCATCATTGAGATAACTGAATCATTGATACCACCCATGCAGATAAAGAGCTAAAAGTGTAACACATCAACATAAGGGCATTCAATATGAAATCCTCAATAACTTTTCTTCAGATACATGGACTTATCTGAGAGAAAGACTATTTTTTACCTGGCCCACAAAGGTATAAATTTCTTTTGAGATACGTTGACATCATCATCATCATCATCTTCTTCATTGTCTGAGCCTTGATATGGAGAAATTTCATACGACTCTGACATCTCGCATTCTCCAACCACAGATATGTGCTCTTCAGTCAATTTAAGTGAATTACCTGAATTGTTGACCACCTACAAAATTATATCAAGAATCTGATATGAGAAATCTATTGAACAGACAAACGATGTATGAGCAAATTAGTTGCCTCTTTTTCAACTATTGACACACCAATCGTATACGATCAAAATCATTTGCCACCTCTTACCTTTAATTGGGGTTCCTTTACAACATCAGGATCTTCTTGACTGTTGCTTCCATGGCTAGCATTTCCCATCACATCATTGGCAGGCTTTAATGCAGCTTCCAGCTTTTTTATACAACCAGCTCCTCCCTTACCTTTTTCTTTTTTCTGTGGTTTTCTGGCCTCTTCTGCCAATTCCCTCTTGCGCTCCTCATCCTATAGAAGAAATAAAAGATATAGTTTGAAGTGATAAAACAGAAAGAAAATCTGAAGATAAATAATTTCCATTTCAGTCAGCAAAAAATCCTACCACTTTTCGACGCAGCTCTTTCTCCTCTTTCTCGGCTCGTAGTTTCTCTTCTCGCTCTTTCTGCTGCTTCCGTGCTTCTTCAATGCACTTCCGTTTCCTTTCTTTCTCCTTCTTTTCCTCCTCTTCCCTCACTCTCTTCCTTGCAGCCATCTCCTCCTCTTTTTTCTTCCTTTCCTCTTCTTTCTTCTTCAGTTCCAATTGTTTAACATTTTCCAGCTTTGCTCTCTCCAGCTTAGCAGCTTCTTTCCGCATTTGTCGCTGTTTCTCTCTTTTCTCCTCAAGACGTTTTGCAGCCTCGGCAACCTCCAAAGCTTTCACTTTGATGTCTCTCTTCCCTATGCAAGCATGTGAAAAGCATTAAACACTCATGCTGCCTACCACAAAGCACAAGAAGGTCCTACAGTATCCTGGTGTCCCAGTTCATTCAAGTTGGACATACAAAAAGTAGTGCAAAATTCAAATATATGCACATTTACAAACAAGAGTATGTACTGATAAGACACAAGTACAACTGTAGTCCAATTCCTTTTTTGATCTTCTTGGGAAATAAGATACTTCTAAAAGCAATTCTTGTGAAAGCTCAAAAAATATTTGCCTACTAAATAATAGGATGCTTTCACAATCATGATGAAGAAGGTGCTCTTCTAAATAATTGGCAAGAACAACAATACAATTACAAAAATGAAGATGGAAATGAAGCTCTGGAAATTCTCATTATTTGCAAAACTAAGTTGCGTACCCAAATATACCAGTGTGGAAAAAAATATGTATGCTTACAATACACATTTCAACTAAACCATGTTGAATTCATATTGGTGCTAAGAATCTTTTTATGTGATGGTCAGAAAAACAATAAATGAAAGCAGAGCTTAGTGTACCCTATGCAAGTTTCACAAACAATTCTAAGGAAGCTATCACACTGAAAAGCCAGATATAGAGCTTAGAATAAGTGTATAACTAACACATATATAGAGTGAAATTTAGGATTTGAAGGTTTTAAATCTAATTCTAGAGAAGCATACATGGGTAGGATATCTTAGTTTAGAAAAAGCGCAAAACACACCTTCATATGCAGCCAACCTGAGATCATACAGAACTTATTAATACCATTAAGTTGAACAAGATAGAATATGTATGGATTAATTTAATATCCATATTTTGTAATATCACCATCAATGTGAATTGATTTATCATTTGTAGCATCTAAGCATTTTCCAGGTACTTGTGGCAACTGAATGAATGTTATTACAGCATTATACTGCCAGTATGAATGACTCCACAGTCTGGTGCATTTGCTTTTTTATGGAAAAATGTTGTGAAAATTTTAAATTGAGATAATCAGATTTATCATATTTGAATGTCATAATATTTTACATCTCTAACAATACTTTTTAAATGTGCTAACAAAATGACAAATGTATGGCCCATATTTTGCATCACATAGGCTGAGAAGGAAGAGAGAAATAGGCACCTAATATGTTGTGGCACACATAGTTTTCAAGCTATGATGATGCTGGACCTACCTTGACATTTGAACAACCAAATACTTTGTTTGTGCAATATTCTAAAATTGTAAAACTTCTCGTTTGTAATTCCATATTATTTGGTGCAAACAAACACACCATTTAAAATTTTATATAATCTATAACAAATCCCTCCAAGCTCCTCTTCATACTTGAGAAGGTCATTTTATGCACCAAGAGAAAAGGGAAGAAAAACATGAAAGAAATACAGTTCAATGTCAAAATTTCCAGTCTCTTTGAAAGTAATTCACCCAATTTTCAATGTACCGTTGTTTTCCTTTTTTGCAGACATGCTCTTCAACATTTTTTACAAGTTTGGATTTACCATATATCCACAAGATGGACGAGAAAAGGTAATTTCTCAAATAAAGAATAAAAACATACCTGCTAAAGCTGTTGCCATCTCTTGTTTATGCTGAACAAGTGGGAGGAATGATGAAATATTAGAAACAATGTTTGCAGGTTTGCATCTCTTCTCTGAAAAAGTTTGACTCCCCTTCTTTCTACTTGCTTTTCTTGATAATTTTGGTCTACTGAATCTATTGTGATGATTTTCAAGGGCCATTCCATCATTTTCAACGATTGAAAGAATTTGGTTTTCCTTTCCTTCATTCTCACATTTCCTACGATTTCCATGGCTGTTTTCAAGCTTTTTCTTGTCACCTTTTTGTGTTTCAAACAAGTAGGTTTCCACATTCGTGGAATCTAGGCTACCCTTGTCTGGAAACTTCTTGGAAGTAGAAACCGCTTGGGGAGAGTTCTGATATTTTGAACTCACATCACTTAGTGCTTCTCTCACGATGTGGATATTCCCTTTCTTTGAACTTCTTTTCTGGAAAGAATCCACTGCCTCTTCAAGATGCCCATTGTCTTCATTCATGCAGGAATCTTCATCAATCCTAAAACAAATGAGCTCAGGATTTTGATTGGCTTGCTTCTCCAAACTGCTACTCCAGCAAAGCTTCCCAGGTGGGGGGCTAAAGGCAGTTCTTTTTGAACCACACACACATTGAGAACTAGAAGAAGGAATGAAATCAGAAAAAGATCTTCCACTTGCATAGCCACATCTTTCTGCCTCATTATTGTCTTGACTATCATTAGACAGCTTTGGATCATTCCAACAGAACGGGCAGGCTTTCCTCAAATCCACATGTTCCAAAAGCCCATTTGGTACAGATTGGCAAACCTCTGGCAATGTCAATATTCTATGATTTGTTGAACAATCTACTGGGGTTAGCACACTACAATGTTTGTCCAGCTGCTCTGAACCAGTGACCCTTTCTTTTGTAATGACTGAATAGTGTAAATCGTGAAAGTCAAATCTTTCACAAGCAGCAAAAATTACAGAATTATCTTGAGGTCCGTTAACGCCAGACACCCCAGCCTCTGGCATTGTCTTGTCATCCCCAAGTAAATCCAGATTTTCATAATATGAAGACCCTGCTGAGTAACATGACAATAAACTACTCTCTCCAAGAGCAGCTTTGACCTCTTCCATGGTTTTCTCAGTAGAATCAGGAATCTGTTTTCCTTGCTGCCTTAGTAAACCATTGATACCCTCTAACTCTAGCAAAGCTTCATCAGAACCAAGAAAATCTGGACCTTTGTAATACGAGGAGCTACCTGAGGATGGAAAGGAACCATGCTGTCCAAGAATGGATTTGAGCTTTGCTGTAGTTCCTCCGGCAAAATCTGATATTTCTGAGGATTCATGCCTCACACTCTCCCCAAGTGCATCACTTGACATACTCTCATTTTCTGCATCACAAAGAGTTGTAGGTTCAGTTATCTTCCCTATGTCCTCTAAGTGACTTGTGGAATCCCCAACTGCTGATCTTCTCACACCACTGTCATGGCTGTCTTTAGATTCCATGGGAACCATTTCACTTTGATCTTTCCCTTTCATTTCAATATCAACCTGCCAAGCACAATTTAGACCATGAAAACTTAATCTCAGTTGCTTAGTAGCAACAGGAGAATACCCAATTGAAATTAGATGAATCTATTGTTCATATAATAAAGAAACACATACTAGCAAATAGTTGAAATAATCACCACAAAAGGACTAAAGCTCCTCCACAAAAATAGAAGAAAATTATGTTGAATTAATGAACATAGGGTAAACTTCTTTTATATTTCATGATTGCCAGATAAACTTCTCAGAGTTTTCATGATTGCTACATTCATCTCAGCAAGAAATTAACTTTAACCACATCAAACATTTTCTCAAAAAGATTTTCTTCATGAATTTTCCTAATGAACTTGATAAATTAAAAGCATGTCTCACAGTTACCTCATCAACATTTAAAGTTGAGCATGGCAGACGCAGCTCTGGTGACGCTGTTGTTATTCTGCGTTTCTTTCTCAGATGCTTCTCTGCTGCATGGTTCTCAGTGGTGACATTTGGTTGTTCAACAAAGTCCTGAATAACATGTGAAGCATCTACAGAACTTTTTGACTGCTTACAAAAACTGTCCTGCTGCTGCAGAAATGGTACACTTCTCCTTGTCCTCATGGAAGTATTGACCATGTCTGATCGGTAATCAATTTGTCTCCCCTTATATGTAGGCCACGATGTTTCACATGAAGTATGCACAGCTTTTGACCATCTTCCAGATTTCCTGAGGGCATGAGATCTATTAGAAGACTGAAGATCCCTGCTGTAACTATTAGCACTCCGCAAGAAGTATCTACCCTGTTGGCCCAGAATTTCTCCACCTTTTGGTGCAGTATCCAGCTTGAAAATACAACTTCCCAAATCCATTCTAACAGAAGAAACTCCACCACCTGAAGCTTCCAAATGTGCACTAGGTTTCATGCTATTATGACTGAATTCTATGCTTATTGAAGTCATTGGAACATCATTTGCTGCACCTTCAACTCCACAACGTTCTAGTAATGTCTTAGCAGGTTCAACATCCAGCTCGTTAGTGCATTTGAGATCAGCAACACTTACTGATTTTGTGTGGATAGGTGCTACAGGGAGATGGAAATCCACTGGACTTGACAGCTCGCTTCTCTGTGAATTTTTTCCACCATCCTCCCATGAGAAAGATTCATCATGGATACCTATGTGTGCCTTGTAGTATGACATTTCATTTCTAGCTGGGGATATATCAGCTGATGCATCCCCACAAACCTTCTCACTGGAGCTAGACGTTGCCTTCTCTGGTGAAGTAGATAGATGTGAAGGGGTGCAACTAAATGATTCATGGAAGACATTGCATTTTGCTTCCTGTGACAATGGAATTTGAAGCCTTTCCTCTTGATCTTCGTTCAAAGCCTCCTGATCTTGCTCCTCCTTGTTCAGAATTTCTATATTCTGCAGATCTTCTTTGTTGTTAATGAGGTTAGCTGACTGTGGTGCTTCCCTTTCCTGCACCAGCTTATCCGTCAGTGATAAATCTGTATCATGCACCACAGAATGAGCATTATTCACTTCCTGGAGATACGTAGTCACGGGGAATTCCTCTGATGATTGAGCAGGAAGTAACTTGCTAGCTAGTTCAGGCTGTTTAAAACCCGCTGCCTCTGAAAGCTGGCTTCTAAATGGGATTTTCCCACCACCCTCCTGTAAAGGGGATACAGCTACCTTAGCATGGTTAATCGGCATTCCATTGCTCACAGGAGATCGAGAAGCAAGTGCATTGCCAGGAACAGTCCCAGTACAGAGGGGCTTTCTTTTCTGAAATGACAAAGTAGTTAAGTCTGAAGTCTTGCAAGGAGGAAATCCATGGGAAACACTGCAATCAGCTTCCTCAGTGTCTAGCACTAGAAGATGTGTATTTCCTTCCCCAGAAACCAATATCTTCTCAGCATCCTTTTCTCCATTCATAATTTCAATTTTCTGCAAAACTTTCTCCAACACAGGCTCATCAGCCTGCACTACTTCTTTCTCCTTCACCAGTTCATTTGCCTGTAATAGTTCCTTACACTGCATCAGTTGATCTGCAGAAATACCATTAGATCTCTGGAAATACATAGTCTCTGAAACTTCATTTGATGATTGGAAAGCTGCCAACTTGCTGACAGCTCTCACCTCCAGAGAAGTCTCCTGCTTTTCTTCTTCCAAGGGAGAATTAACAGCAGGTTTTGCACTGTAATCTTCTATGTGATCAAAGACAAGTTGCTTTGGCTCAATAAATGTGTGATTATCAGTAGGGCTTAAGAGAACAGATTCCAACCCAACTTCATTGTTAGCACTTCCCATCTTCAATTCAGAACAAACAGATTGGGTTGCATATGCTGCACCTGAAAAAAACTCAGTCTCTGCAATTTCAGTAGTGCATGCTTGCTGGTAATGTTTGTTTGCACCATCCAATGATTGAATGGCCTTGTTTCCAGCATAGTCGGATAAAATAGCCACATCACCACATGCTTCCTTTTGTCCTTCATCCTCTCCAGCTAGGTTTGAAGGTTCCTCAGGATTCATCAATCCATCCTCATGACAAAGTTGCCCACTGGATCCACGCAGTGTAGCTCCATTGTCATATTCATTAGCAATGTCTGAGGAGTTCTTCAGTTCCAATGATGCCTTCTTACAATTAGGCTGCTGAGAAGATCTTGTCCTTTTAACTTTACCAGTATATTCAGTGGCAATATTTTCCCTGAATGAGTGCCTTTTGGTTTTTGTTTTTGCACTATTTCGATTCTCTATAGCTTTCTGCCTTGATCTGGACCGTTGGAACCTTAGAAGTGACTGGTCAGGCTGAGAGATAGTCTCTGTAAGTTTTATGTCCATCTGAATCTGAGGGGAAGTAGAAATAGTATTTGGCTCAGAGACACCACTTAGATTACATTTCTGACCAAGCTCACCGTCATTAAATGGCATCTTGGGTTGCAATTGATCTTGCTTGAAATAAGACTTAGAAATTTCTGCATCTTTACAAACAGGAAAAGCAGAAATGGAATTGGTCATATGGACTTTATGCAGTATGCTCTGGCCAACAACTTTGTCATTGAATGAAAAGTTTGGAATTGGCTGCAACAGATATGCTTCAGAAAGAATCTTGGAGGTTTCTGCAACTGTCTGAACTTGGTGAGAAATAGATATATGGTCAACCCCACATACTTCATCTGAAGCACAATCTGAAACACACTGATGGCGGAGCTCATTGCCATTGGATAATCTATTTGGTTCTGCCATTGATCTATCCACTACATCAAAATATTGATTTGAATCACAAGTCTCTGCAGCTGAGCTGACAGAAAGCCGCCTATTATCTCTCTTGATATTGCATTTGCTGTAAACAGCATGTTGACCAGTAGACAAGGGAATGAAAGGTGGTCGTGGTGGTGGGAATAAGAGTCCTGAAATCAGTTCTTCTTTCTTCAACTCTGCATTAGGTAATTGACATTCAAAGCATGTGATTAGACATGACACACATTGTAAACAAAGCAGTGCCAACTGTCTAAAAACAAGTCAAACAATAACAAAGGGCAAGATAGAATGCTTTGAGATGCTGATAGAGAATGCAGAATAAAAGGTATATGTAATTGGGATACATATATTTTAAAGGAATGCTGACATCATAAGCAGCTCTGAAACTGCTTATATGAATGTTAATCACCATCTAGCCATCAATCAGATAAGTCTGCCATGAACATCCAATAGATAGATTCAGATCAACTCGCATCGGCTGGAGCATCAGTATTCAGATGAAATTACCAAATGAAAACGGCCAACCATGGTGCACATTTACTGAAGAATTCATACCGTGGAAAAGCTGGCATCCCAAGAGGGGAGCACATTGAAACAATTGTGGAAACATGGGAGAAACGCAGGGTGAAGATAGAAAGAGGTTTTGCAACTGTCTTTGAACAGAGACAACCATTTTAGTGGCCAACCAAATGGATGTTTCAGACAAAATGTGATATAGGACCTGGCATTCTGTAGTTAGCTAACAAGGGAAAAGAAAGACCCCACATCAGGGGAAAATCTCATGTTGAATGGAACAGAAAAGAAAAACAAAGTCAAATCCTTTTGCTTTCATACCCACACTTGAAGCAACACAAACATCAGTGGTAACGAAAACAAGGAAAAGGGGACCAATTTTGCATTTTTGCACCCACCTCTAATTCAGTAACAAAAGAGTGAATACTACACTACTGGGTTCGCAAAGGCAGACAAGAGGGAGAGTATCAACCAATCAACCGGATGCAAGGACGGAAGCATCAATTGCCACCAGAGCCTTAACCCAAACGTGGCAAAGAATAATTCTCAGGAAGAACACCAAAACACCAAAAAGGAGGGAATTGCGTGAGATTTTGACAAGATAGAACACTCTCAATAAAAAAAATCATCCAGAAAATGAAGAAAACTGATGGAAGAAGAAAAAGAGAACCCTAGAGAGGGAACTGATAGAGGGAGAGCGTACCTCCGGAGTCAGCTTTCTCCGCATTGAGTCCAACTCCGGTGGAAGTCCAAAGCCACGGAGGGGGGCGGATGCCATTGATTAGAAGATTGGAAGCGAGAGACTGGTCGTAGGACTGTCGCTGTGGTTTGAGCTGATGATCGACGATCCAGGTCCTGCGATCGAAGATCTGCATGAATAGATTCTCAAGAGTCGACATTTCATTGCGGGAGGGAGGGGTGCAGGGAGGGTTTGGATTTGTATGAAAGGGGGGAGGGGGGGATTTTTTTGAACGTTTGAAACGGTGGCGAAATGAAGTTCTTTGGTACTCGGCTAGACTACGATAGTTCATGCGCCTGCACTCCCTGACTCTTTGATACATATTTTTAGTATCTATTTTAACTTCATTCATGTGAACATAAATCTTTCCATAGACATTACATTATAGGCACTTAATTTAAAACAACAATTTTTATTCACAAGCAAACTTTTCCATCAAGCCACATGAAAATTCAAGAAAACATCCACATATACGGACCGTTAATACACATTTTAATCTTGCAATAATATACAGGTATAATCCAATCAATTCATCGTACTTAGTGTTACTGGTTTAATTATAATTTAAAAAGATGATCTCATTTGAAAACTCAGATATACTATGAAAATTTGACTTATTTTGAGAGTAAAGAGTATTCAACTAATTTTTTCCCTTTTTGTAACTCATATAAGGTCTCCATTTAAACAATCCATTGAATTTCGTTTAATACAAACGAACTAATTGTCTTCAACCTATATATCATCATGGGCTTCTTTAAACGGACCATCTGCATGGGAATTTCCATAATAACACTATATAATATATAATTTTCCCAACAGACAAGCAGCAATTCCAAAATCATTGCATGTGATGCCTCCCTAAGAGCAGCAAT
>JAYJMB010088521.1:22407-63761 GCA_036873735.1 Pouteria campechiana | reverse complement strand
AAAAATATTAAAATTTATTAAATTTGGTTTAAGCAATAAATTTTTAATAAACCCAGTTACCCCCCCCCCCCCCCCCCCCCTCTCGGGTTAAGCCAAGCATACTAAGGTACCCAACAATGGCCAATATTTAAACATTAAATGATTCTCATTGAAAGCTCATTTCATATTTTGTGGGATAGTAAATATGATGGAATTGAAGTTTAATTCAACCCAAGTAAAGATAATGAATAAAACTACTTCTGTTTTTCAGAAAAAGATATTTAGATAACCTTTAAGCATACATCATTTGATATGTCATCAACTTCAAGCACACATCAAAATCATAATTTTTGTTCAAGCATTAAGGGTATCAAATCAATGTTTATATCATTTCAAAAACTTTCATAAATGTACATCAAATTTCATGAAGAGAATACTTATGAAACCTTACTACATTGATCTCTCATTAAATTCTCACAAAAAATATCCTTTTTCTTTTACATTTCTGCCCCAAAACATATAGAAAAATAAAAACTAGAATCTCCTAGGCAGTGGTGTGAAGATCCTGGGTAGATTAAGGAATGGAAGGCTCCCCCTGAGTGGTAGCTTAGGTAGACATGAGCTCTTCCATTGTAAAATTTGGCTCTAGATCATGAGCAGTGTGAGCTAGAGTAGTTGGTGAATTAGGATAATATAAAGATGTATGTTGAGCAATCCTAAACTATGAGAAGAGTGCATTGAGCTTCCTCTCTATTCTTTCTTGCATTCCTCTGATTTCTCCCACTTCTCTCTTTAATTTCTTCATTTTAGTGACAATTTGGCTGAAGTTGAGGATCTAGGGATAAACTCTATAGGTAGTGAATGTGTAGAAGATAGATCTCTTTTTACAGTAGGACTATTTCTTCCCTGTCTCTCTTCTCTTTCCTTTATCTCCTCCTCCCCCTGGGAGGGTACTTCCTCTTGCCCTTCTTCTGCTTCTACACTTCTATCATCTTCTTTCATTTCTTTTAGGTGTTTCCCATTCATTTTCTACATATAAATGGATACCTTAATGCCCATTCTTTTCAAAAGAGTAGTGTAAGAGCTGTGGTGTTTGAAATCTACTCATATGGAAATGGGTAGAGTTTGTTCTATGAATTCAATAAATTTCACTATTTTGAGCTATATAAAGTCAATGAGAAGAAAAGAACTTAAGTGGTAAATTGAGCAAAATCATGTTTATAATCTATATGAATGGCCAACAAGGACATTATATGTATTGTAATGTATGTGGAACATTAGTTTGAGCATTGGATGCAATTTGGAATGAAAATGGCCTATGGAGTTTTTTATAGGAGAAAATGATTGGTAAAATGAACTGAATAGGTGATTTTTGGCAATTGATGAAATGAATGTTTGGCTTGTGAATTGAAGTATAAACCCTATTGAAACTCATCTATATGTGGAGTGGGATAGAAATCCCAAATTGGGCATGGTTGCAGCTATGGAAACTAGATGCTGCATCATACATATTGGATGAAATGATAATAAGAGAGTTTAGTATAATTAACTCTTGATGTTGAACTCTTAATCATCTCATAATCAAGGTTAAGCAGGCAACTGAATGGGGCCTAGACAAGATCATGTTATAAGTTAGAGAAGAATTTTATAGTGGTTGGGTGTTATGAACAGTTACAACTATAGAATAATGATGGAACATGTGTTTTGAATGCAGGAATTCCAAACTACGAAGCCAACCTTGAAAATGCTAAGCTTTAAGCACACTTAAAGTGTATTGGTTAAGTATAAGGTAAGCATATTTATTCTATTTAAGTAATTGATTTTTGAATGAATTCTATATATGTATATATATATATATGTACATTGGACATTTTATGATAATTGTCTAAGAGTTGTTGGATCATGTTATTTCCATGCTTAAGGTATGTAAAGTATGTTAAATATGCTGTGAAATGAAGTTGAATAGCTTAACTGCACTTAGCAAATGAAATGGTATAATTGTAGGTAAATAGGGTAGAAAAATCACATGAACAAGAGAGATATTGGACTGATGCTGAGGAGTCCAAAAATGATACTGAGGTATCCAACACATTGTGAACAATAAATTCTAGGCAAAAAGATGGGATGCTGAGGCATCCAACCCACTATGAACAGTAAATTCCAGGCAAAACGATGGGATGTTGAGGCATCCAAAACTGATGCCGCACCATCTAGTTCGCTGTGAATAGTAATTTGTCTATGTTTTCTAAAGTTTTCCTATTTATTAAAAATTGAGTGTATTTATAGTAATTATTCAATTTTAAAGGTATGTTTTGTTGTAATATTATTGAGAAACATTAGAAACAAAATGAGATCCCAAGAATTATTATGTTATAATAAACAATGAATGACATGGGAATATATCATTTAGGTAATTTGAGTTTGATGATTTAATTGAGCATGAAATTGAGTTGAATAATTTGGTTAAAAATAGGATGTTGCCAAATTATCATTAAGCGTGCTTTGGTTTGTGTGTATGCTAGGATGATTTATTAGGTTATTCATAGTTGGTGATGCTGCCAAGAACGGTGAAGAGGCTAGGTTTGACGTATTGTGTGGAAGCTTTGGACTTGGCACAATGGACAGCTTGGCAGGGGGCCACCCGTCCTATCCAATTAGAGAATGATTGATACCCTAGAGGTGATGGCTACAAAAGTGACAGTATGGTGGCATTAATGTGGAAGAATCATCATATATAATACAAGTTAAGATCAAAACCCTATAGTATGTATCACTAAAGGTTATATTTTATTACTTCAATTGATGTAGATAGTGAACCTAGCACCCCGTGTTGCTATGTAGGCAAGATATCATAGATGGCAACGATGATGCCATCATGAATCCTGCAATATTCGTAGCTAGGGTTGCAAGAAGAAACTAATCATACATCAAAGAGAGAAAAAGGTACAATGAATTATAAAGAATGAGTTATTAGAGACTATATATAAATATCTACGAAACATGATTTCATCCACTGTGTTATGGCTGAGTCTACTTTGTTCGTGGTTGTGTCCACTTTGATTGTGGTTGTATCCACTTTGATTGTGGTTGCGTCCACTTGGTTATAGTCTCCTGAGCATGGTACTCATTGGCAATAGGCAAATTATGACATAGTTTGAGAGAAACATGATGAAGTGACTATAATGATCAATGGAATAGAATGAGTAAATAGAAAAAGTATTTGATGGTCTAATAGGGTGATTTACCTCATAGGGTTAGAGACTATGATATGATTGGTTACCTTAGTATCAAGATATTAGTTCCATTTGCATAAGTAAATTCTTTGTTCCATCATTATATTTTACTAATTATTGTTTAATTGTTTATCTGCTTACTGAGTTTCTTAGACTCACCTTATTTTATTATGTTTTTATCTGATAGGTCGGAAGATGGAGCCCAAAATGGGTTTGGAGCTCAAGAGAGGGTCAATCCATAATATTTAAACCTTCTTAATTTTTTGGTCATATTTTGAAATGTATCATGAAATCTAATTTGTGAGAGATATTGGTGATGTAAGTACTGTAAATCTAAAATGTATGAATTATGATGGCTTGCATGTCATTACTATGGTAGGAAGGGTATGTTTTCCACACTCTACCATTACAATGTGACTAAGGTTTTGGGCCTCTGTGGGTGTTTGTGATGGTTTATAGTTGTATTGTGATTATATATGATTGTATTATACAGGTTTATAAGGGTTAGTTTAGGGGAGACCCTAGCCATGAGCTCTCCTGTTACAACCCTGGTAGTGCCCTAGAAGGCGGGGTGTTACACTTCATGAATTATAACTTGATCCGTACTACCAAGCTTAGGAATGATCATTGACTCCATTACTTTCCTTAACATCCTCCCTTCTATTTGTGAATGATCCACCTTGCAAATTGTCTTGATTACTCATGTTTTGATGATTAACAATTACATAATAAAATATACATAAAAATGTCAAAGGTCATAAAGTGAAAGTGCAAATAATTTCAAGTGCAAGACCGCATCCAAAAGACAACTTTCCGCACTTATTGCTTGCCCTGCAGCCACATCAAGGCTGCCTGCCATACCACCTATGGTGTTCTTAGGAGAAAGTGTGATAAGTGAATTTTATTCACTTATATTAAGTATTATCTGAGCCTATCATTCATTAATTCTTGAGAATTTCATGAGAAGTTTACATGGTTTTTGTATGTTTATAAGATATTAGCAAGGTGGAGCTAAACTTGGAGAGAAAATGTAAAGAATAGGGTGAAAATTTGGCAACAACATATGGTGTGGTGGCTCTGGAAAGTGGAGCAGCGACTCCAATTCAAGATATGTTGAACTCAACATGGGCAGTAGAAAGTGGCACCGTGGCGCCAGAAAGTGGAGTTGCGATGCTAGTTCAGGATCTCAAGTATTCAGCAAGGCAACACAAAATGGAGTCACATTGCCAAAAAGTGGAGCTATGGCGCCATACTAGAGATAACTTTTTGGATTTTTGGGATTTTGCTTGACTTGCACAATGAAGCTAAACCATATTGGAGATTATTTAAAAAGGAGGAAGAACATGCCCCTGGGGACTTTTTTGGCTAAGGTTAGAGGCCAAAAAACAAGAAGAGAGGCAACTACACAAATTGGAAGGGGGATCTTCTTGTAAGAGAAGGGCAGCTTATAAGAGAGAAATAAGTTGAGAACACTACATAGAGAAGTTTGCCCATTGATCTTTCTTTGTTCTCTTTCAGTCATTTTCCTTTCTTAATCAGGTTTAAGATAATATGCATTATTTTCATTGATTTAATTATGAGCTAAGAACTTCAATCTAGGGGAATAATGTTGCCGGAGAATGATTATTTGGTTGCATTATGTTTAATGCATTTCTTTGTTTGTTCATTATCTATGTTGGGTATTTAAATTGATTTTAATGCTTGTGAAAGAATGCTGGCCCTTTCAATATGATATGTAATTTGATTAGAGGTTGAGAAGTGATAATCAAGTTAGACCACAATTAATCATCACAAGATGGTAGTGATGATAGAGATATTCATGAAGCTTATGCAACATTATGAGTTTCTTGATCTTAATGCATATTGATTAGTTAAGACTTTCAAAGAGATGTAGAAAATTAACTAATTGAGATAGGTTGTTATGACTTGAAAAAGAATAGCAATTAATCAAGAGAAACTCGTTGGCAACATAGGAACAAACATTGATTGTTAAAATTGATGAAACTAAATACGAATAATTTGGTGAAGTCGAAAATCCCTAGAAAATTTTAATCATTGTATCTTCTATCTATCCAAAATCTATATCATTGCCAAAGTCTATTAGTTTAGATATCTTCTCTTTACACTTTCTTACAATATTCCAATCTTTCAAACAAAATTTAGAGTTAGAGTAGTTGGTAGTTGGCATTTATACATCCTTGTGGGAACGATCTCTTATTCACACTTTATTACTTACTGATGACAAGTGCACTTGCATTGAAAAATCTACAATAAAGTGCAATCCATGGACAATCGCAGCCACTTGCAGTAGTGCTTGCGACCATGGTCACAAGTCAAAGGCACTATCTGATATAGCCTGCCACTTCGAACAAAGAATCGCCTTGCAAGCCCATACCAACTCCAAATAGTGCTTGAAGCACAACTGGATAGCAAGTGGCCATCACATTGTGGCATGGGTTCTAAAGTTTTATGAGGGTTTCGACCACAACCCATTTCCCATACTTCCTGCCATATCTCCAAGGGCATGGTCAAATACCGCAGTCGCCTGCAATCCACTTTCAGCCCCTAATAGTCAAAAATTTGAACATTGCAAAGCCACGTATTGCTACCCATTCATCTTTAACAACCAAGTTTTTTAGAGATCTATTTAAGGAGAGATGTTGGGATGTTTTAGAGGCTGAAGAAGTTGTTGATTAAGCTTGAAACTTCAAGATATATTTTCAACCCTAGGCCAATCACTCAAACCTTCCTTATCCATATACAATGGCTTTCAATCTTCATATTCTACATTCAAGACCTTCTTCATCAACACAAAAAGGTAAGGTCCTCTGCAACTAAGAGAGCTAGTCAAAGATTGTAAGGCTTCCCTAGGGCAACATTGATACATTAATCAATAGTGTAATTTATTCTTTATTTCCATTATTTGTGTATTAACTGAGTTTGTGTTAGAGATACATCTCAAGAGGAAGAAGCATGATTGTTTGAGAGTGTCTCACAATCAACTTCTTGAAGTTGTGTAATGCCCCATTGAGCTAGAATCAAGAAGAATAACTCGATTGTTAGAGAGTGTCTCACAAGTGTCTCACAATCAATTGCTAAATTGTTTATGCCCCCTAGAGCTAGAATCTAGAAAGTGTGGGTGCACTAATTTGTATTCAATTATAGTGAGATAGTGGAACCCAAGATACAAGTGGTGTTCTTGGAAGAGTGGAGTAGGGAGGTTGTCCTGAAATACTATATATTATGTGTCCTATGTGTGAATGATTTATTTGCTTACACTTTATGTTTCCATCATTTATTAATAGCAAATCACACGAGCTTCTGAAAAGATGAAATTTAACCCACAAGGGGTTGAACTAGAAAATTTTATAAATGCAACTCACCCCTCTCCTCTTAGGTTAAGTTGAGCCTAAGAGACCCAACAAGTGGTATCAAAGTGGGCTACATAAATAATTGTTATGATCCATATGGCTAACCCAATGTCATCATCCTCCATGTTGTTGAGGGACAATCCACCACCCAACTTCTATATTTTGATGAAACAAATTTTGCTCAATGGAAGAGGAGGTTGGAAATATGTCTTATGACCAATGACATTGAGCTTTGGAAAATTATTTTTATTGGAACTTTTGAGGATGAAGAGAGAGCAAGGCAAGAAAATGTCAAAGCTATGAATGCCTTACTTTATTGATTTACTTCTATATGAAACTAATCCCTCTACTAAGAATGAAGTGAGCACAAGAAAAGATAAGGAGCAAGAAGAACAAGAAATTGCAAATCTGAAAATTGAAATTAAAGAATAAAAGATGAAAGATGTTGAAGAGGCTAAATCGATTGAGGAACCATCACATGTTGAGGGGGAGCAATCTCTTAGTGAAGTAAAGGAAGAGCAGAAAATAGAAGACAAGGTTGCAGAGAAAAAATGAAGAAACAAGATGGAGGAAAGAAAAGAAAGTGTAGAGGAAATAGAAGATAGGGTTGCAGAGAAAAAAATGAAGAAAAAAGATGGAGGAAAGAAAAGAAAGTGTAGAGGAAGGATGAGCATAAAGAAGAAGAAAAAGGCATTCTTGTCAAAGGAAGTAGATGAGCAACTCTCTTCACGCAATTGCAAATCAAAAGAAGAGATTGTCAAGAAAAACACCCTTCTCTCCAAATTTATAGATCAATTACACTCATCTCATTATTATGACTTGGAGAAGGAAGATGATAAGAAGAAATAATCTTGAGCCCCATCAAGAAAGAAATGGCTTCTCAACACTAGATGAAGAAAAATATGTTAAAAAGGTCAACGTTGAAGGAGGAAGGTAAGTGCAATTATGATAATTGAAACTTAAATCCTCTTGTGTTCTATCATAGTCTACATTTAGAACCTTTTGCCTCTAATATAGATTCATTTGTAAATGAATAGGTTTTTAAAGCTTAACCTAGGTGAGAAGGAATAAGACAAAGAAAATTCATGATACAAATTGAAACATGAAAGAGAATCCTAGAGACAACTAGGAATGGTGAAACAAAGTAGTATTTAGATAACCAGCATGTTTTTAGGATAAGTATGCCAAAGAGGCAAATAATTTATTTAGAACTTTAAACTATTGTGCAATCACAAGATATTGATTGAAGTGTCAATATGAAAATGTATGACTATGCTCTAATTGATTACTGACTGATGCTCGATTCATCTTAAGAAAATTAAAGAAAGAAATTTAATTGCATTGACAACAATCTATTATTGAATTATGGTACAAAGGAGTTGAACACTTATACATGCCAACCATTGAAGTCTTGTAAGGAAAATATTGATGAATGGCTTCACAAAGATTAAGAATGACAAGAACAAAAATGTTTCGAGAAGATTGACAACCCAAAACTAATAGTTGTAGATAAATTTCAAAGCTACTTGAATGATTACATGTTCATCCATTTTTAGAATTGTTTGAAATTATTAAGGGATACAAATGCAAGTAGCATTCTTATATGTGTGCAATATTATATGGGTGGATCAACAAAATGAATAACTTAGGAGAACATGAATCAAAGAGTGATCAAGCAGATATTATCCCAGTTATTCATCAAGAGACAAAGATTACAGAGTAATCATGAGACAATGTATGTTGTTGATCCTATGCTCAGTACTCTTGAAATGTCTAGTTATTACAGATGGAAATTCATGAAAATTAGATGCTACATCAAAAAAGTCTAGGGGGAGAAAGTTTCCCAAAATAGAATGAACAATCGAAGTCTAAAAAATGCAAAGAAGGCTAGAAATATTCACTTTCATCATCACTTGTCAGACTTGAAATGTTTGTATGCACACCCTAGTTGTTGAAGCATAGCAAGGCATATAATTCAACATAAAGGCTAGGAAATCAATGCAAAATGAGTACAAATAGTTTACATTAAGCTGCCTTGCATTGATTAATTCTTTAATGATGAAATTTGAAATCAGTTATATAAAAAGTGTATACATAGATTTGCAAAGCACCGATGAATGTCCAAGGGCATACAAAGGACTTATGGACTTCAAAATATAGCTAGACAAGTGTGGTCAAAGTAAGCATGTTAATTGATGTCCATTATATCGTAGTTCTTCAAGTTTTAAGTTGCCCCACTTGATTCAAGTTTCATTATAAGATGACTTACAAGTAATGATGATGATGCTTCTTGCAAATCTGGTCTTAGATGGATTAAAGAAATTATCTTCATGGAGAACCATTAGATCATGCATTATAATGTAATTGTTATTGGTGATCCAAAGCTTAGACTAGATGACATTGGCATTCTTGAAGATATTTCTGAAAAATTATTGATTTTTAAGCATGTAAATTCAAGGCATTTTAGATAGCTTAAGAAATACTCCAATTCACATGTTTATCAGATGAGGGAGTGCTACATAAAGAGCAAGAGTGGTATGATTTTGTTAAACAATCATAATAAACTCTAGTAAGGTGATATAATATATAGATCTTTGAAAGATGGTGATCTTATCTTGGTAAATTGGCCTCCATCTATGCATTAATGTTGTCATATTACATCCTTAGTTAAGGTTCTCACTATAAACTCAGTTATAGCAATAAATCCACTTTGTTGAGCAGCTTTACTTGGAGATTTTGATGGAGATTACCTTCATGGTTGTATTTTTTAACCCATCTTCCATGGAAAGAAACTTATGAAGCTTAGGTTGTTAAAGCATCACCTAATGGACAAAATAGTAGGAATCTTATTGGTCAAATTGGAGACATCTATATGAATTTATTGTCATAAAACAAATTCATGTAATCACAAGTAATTGAGAAAGATAAGCACCAAAAATGAGGATCAAGAATTGTCACATTTTAAATATTGAAAGATTTAAATGATGAGTATTTGTGATACTATGTTGAAGCATGCCAAATTTGAGATTGTGCTGATATGATTTGAAATCATAAGAGTTACAAATTCTTGAAACTTAGAAAACATAGGGTTATTTATTATTAAGACTCAACTAATATCTCTTTGAAATGTTGAAGTGCTTAATATATGTCAAAATGAAATTCTTAAAATTGAGTTGAATTGATAGAAAAATTGTTCACTAGCTAGGGAGAAAAGAATTGAGAGAATAGAATAGATTAGAAATTGAGAAAAATAACAAAGAATTAGTTCTAGGAGCGAAGCCACTTGGCAATTCGATAGACCAAAAACCTGCACATCATTTTGGCTTCATTCTTCGTTATGTTTTCACACTCCTAGTTGATTGCGGTGTGAAATGCCTTTGCTAGCAATCCCAAACACTCCCAAACCTTCTATCTAACCCAATATCTCCAATTTCCCTCTCATATATCATCCTTATGGCACCCAAAATGGTTGTTTCCAAGCCTCAAAAGGAATAAAGAGGCTAAGAACAAGAGTAGGAGCCTCTACATCCTAGCCTTCCACATCTAGAGCCACATCTAGATCTGAGAGAGTTCACACTATGAATGGGTATCAAGGTAATCCCTCACCTTCTACTCCTATGAATGGAGATGAAAGGAAAGAAGTAGAAGTGAATATAGGAGGAAATGAAGAAGGGGTAAAGATGTTTAATTTGAAGTCTTTACTTGATGAAATTGATGGAAAGAAAGTCCCTATTGCTAAATTTGGACCAAGAGACTTACTAACATATTACTTTCGAGGAGAGAATAAAAAATTTAAATTTTATACTTCAATTCTTAGGAGACCTATCCATATTACAGAAAAGATAGACATGGATTTCCTTGATAGATGCAAGTCAGACATTAGAGTTATGTTAAACTATCAAGGTTGAAGAGAGTTGATGGAATATGAGGCACCCATCTATAGAGAGTTAGATATCATATTTTATTTCAATTGGAGACCTCATGATTACACTACTATGGTGAAGTAGGTGCAAATGAGATTTGACATAGCTCTTGCATCTCTAGCAGAGCATTTGGGGGAAATCCTAGGCTTCGCATGTGAAGAAGATGAGGATGGGTTGCTAAAGGAGAAAATTGTCAACATCTTGTCCAAAGGCACAGTTTATACCAATTTAGATACATATATGAGGATAAGAGATCTCACCCTTGAATTGAGAATGTTGAGAAAGGTACTAGGGGTGATGATAGTACCTAAATTAGGTGAGACTAAGTAGGTAACAACTAGTGAGGCTAGAATTTTGTGAAAGATATACACATATCAGAAGGTGAATGTTCCCAAAGTTGTATTTATAGTCTTTAGTTACATGCCTCAAATGACTAATCATTTGGTACCTTATGGAGATTGGCTGACAAAGATATTTACACACTTCCAAGTACCACTAGAAGGAGAGTCCTGCATGCACATGTCCACCTACAAGAAGGACTGGGTTGGTGAAACCCTACTTAAGAGAATGCAAGTAAGGTACTCAGATTACTTAGCAGAGCAAAATGCTAAGCATGAGTAGGAAATTGAAGAGGAAGAGTGTAAAACCTATGGTGTTGAAATTTGGAAAAAATTCTTTACATTTTAGTAAAGTGGAAAATTAAAGTAATACATAGTGTTTTATAAAGAAATTTGTTATGAAAAACAGAATTGAACAAAGAAAATTGCTTCATTAGTAATTTTGAGTGAAATTGACCCAAGTAGTGATTTTGGGTTAAGTCATGTATATGACTTTAATGAATAATGAAACATGTTTATTGGGCATAATGTGACATGTATGAGGTTTTAAATTGGACTTTAGCGACAATCTTTCAGTTTTGAATCATCAAGTTGATGTTTCGCAAAAAGAACTAAAATAGTAAATTTGGAAAAAAGCATATCTATAATCAATATTAATGGCCAACATGTGACATTATATATATTGTAATGTGTGTAGAACATTGATTTGAGCATTGGATGCAATTTGAAATGAAAATGGCATATGGAGTTGTTTATAGTAGAAATGATCGGTAAAAAGAACCGAATAAGCGATTCTTGATAATTGACCTCAAATGAGATGAAAAAGAGTATTACATAATTCAATTCATTTATGTAATATGTTGGAAGTGATTATTTGGAGATTTGAAGTGTTTTATGTAAAATGGAGACTATGGTGATTTTTCATGTGTAAAAGTTGAATTTGGAAAAAGGGTTCATTGTGATTGAATATAGACATAGATAATGGAATAATTTGAAAGAGTATTCAACATAAAAGTTGTAGAACATGTAATTATCTATCCAATGGAAGAAAAATAACTCAATTTGGATATGGTATGAGAAAGTTATAGATGAAATACAAAACCATCTCAGAATGGGCAGCTGGTTAAAGTCGCGACATCGGAATTCAGTGTTGCAACACCTATGTCGCGACACAGGAAGTCTATGTCATGACATTAGGTAGGCAGTGAACTCTATGTCATGACACAAGTTTCCTATGTCACGACACAGGTCTGGTGACGCATCGGAGTGCCTAGAAAATCTGACTTTTTAAGCTTGAAACCCATCCCGTTTTCATTTATTTCAACCATTTCTTCTTCTTTTTGCCATAGCTTTGGAAATCATTCTTTTTAGCCCAAATTCATGCCATATGAGCTTGGAAAATTCTTTGTTTAGGTGGAAGATTGTTTGCTTGTGTCCCTAAACCCAAGTTTGAACCGTTTGAACCATAGAAATGGAAAGAAAATCCAACTTTCTCTGAATGGATGGAGCTACTTGGAGTATCGAGCTTGGATGTTTGCCCAAGGAAGAAATATAAGTTTGAATACTAAGGTATGTTACCTTTTCCCATCCAAATTTGGATTTTGGTTGAATTAGGGTTTTGTAAATTTCTAGAATTTTGGAGAAAATGATGAAATTGATGTTGAAATAATGGGGAACCTAATTTAAATATGCTTAATGAGGTATTGTTAATGATCTAGCATAAGAAATCATGATTTTAGCCAAGCCAGGGTTTTTATAAATAGTAAAAATTAGGAAATTTCAGGAATTTTGTGAAATTATCATGGGAGAAAGGTTTAATATATGAATTATAATGTTTTGAGGCTTGTTTGGGTTGATTCTGATTGGTGGAATCGAATAATTGATTATGCCCTAGTTGGGGATTAAAGGAGGTTTTTGTGTTGGGCTATGTAAGCCATGAATAGAGTGGATTTAAAGCATAATTGAGTTGTTTGTAAGTTGTTTAGCTGCTGATCATGTAAGATATTAGATAAATATGCGAACAAGAAGATTTCTGATGATAATTATGGAGGAACTCCAAGTTAACTGGTGTTTATCATATGTTTGATGATTATAGCCTGAGATTGACTATAAATAATGCATTATAATTGACATTGGCCTTGTATAAGATGATCTAAGAAGGATGAAAAGGCATAAAGTTGGAAGAATAGTTGGGAACTAAGAGCCCAAGGTAAGTAGGCGACTCCTTATTGGATTAGTTATATTGTACGATTAGGGATGAAAATCCCATTTGTTTGTATCCGGGCATGGTTGTTTTAGTTGGGGATTGTGAACATCCCTTCTGTTTTGAGATTGATACATTGGATTTGTTAGGATAGTGGATATTCATTAGTTTGGATTATTAATGCTTGTTGTATGATCATTATTCTTGTTGATGGTTGCCTGTTGAAAAGGATGAATTATTCAATTGAATCATGTGTAAATTTTGAAATTTGATAATTGTGATAATGATGAAATGGGAATGTTTGAGATATGGAAATATTGAGCATGAATTTGGTCTGTTGTTGAAATTAAATATAATGTATGTGGATTATTGATTATATTTTGTTATTACATGCCTACTTATTGAGTTGCCTAAACTCATGCCTTCTTATTTTATTTTTTTAGCTAACAAACTAGGTAAAGAATCCCAACTGAGGCTTGGGATTGGTGAGCTTACTTTGAAGACATTATTCTTATGATAGAATAATTTGGATTCGTAATTCATTTGGATTGTGTAATTGTAGTTAGGAGATTTTATTTGGTCTATAATTAAAATGAGGTATTTGTATTTAGTGGCACGTCTTAATGATTTAATCATCAGTTAGTAATGGATTTTAAGGATTAGATTGCCATCATGATTCAACCTAGATCTTAGGCTGTGGGAATGTGGGTATATGTGTTTTAAATTTTTTTATTAATTTATTTGAAGTTAATGTATGGTATGATTGTACAGGTTGAATGGATGAAATTTAGAGGAGGCTTTGCCAAATTTTGGGCAGAGCACCCTAAAAGTGGGCAAATTTAGGTGAAAAATAGTGCAAAAATAATAAGTTGTGCCTCGAAAGGTGGGGCGTTACAAAAAGGGAACTAGAGAAGAGGAAGAAGGAGATGAGAGAACTCATTCTTAGGGGAGGACAAGTTAGAGGAGAGAGAGAACATGCAGGAGGGAGATAGTCCCATTGTAGAGCAAGCTTCATCATCCTCATAGACTCCACCTATAACTCTTATTTCTAGATCCTCTGCATTCACTAGATTGTCATTATAAGTGAAGGAACTGAGAGATGAAGTGGGTGAGCTAAGGAGAGCATAGGAATCATACATACATAGCATGGAGAAGAAGCTGGACAAACTTCTTTTATATTCTGGGATTCCACATTCTACATCTCCCACACATTCCCCATCTAATCTAGCTAATCACAACCCTTCTATAGTTCTAGCCCACCTCTTAGGATCTAGAGCCCACATTTACCATTGATGAGCTTATCACCACATAGGCTACCACTCGAGGTAGCCTACTATTCCTAAATCCACTAAGGATCCTCATTTTGCTTCTCATACCTCGGATGCTTGATTAAAGGGGGAGGGAAATTAGGAGATCTAGTTTCATTCTTTCTTTTGTGTTTTGTGTTAGGGAGAGAGAAGAATAGTTTTAGGAGGAGATCACTTTTTGTAAGGTTTTTAATTTTTAGAGATCATTCTTTTGCGTTTTCTTTTAGGGGGAGAAAAGATTGGTTTTAGGGGGAGATCACTTTTTGTAAGGTATATAATTTTGAGAGAACATGTAGTGAGATGGATTGTGTATTGTGATCTTAATATCTTATGTGGATCCATGGTTTGTCATTAATACTAATCTTAAATGATGTGTGTTGTGATTATTATACTTAAAATGATCATATACTTCTTAGATTCATTTTTGAAATGATATGGGTCAATAGTTTCTCATTCCTTTGATTTAGAATGAGTTATATGCTATTTACTAAATGATGATTATAAATTTGGATTTGGGAATGATAAATCTCAAAAATTTGAATTACATTAGTCATATGAATTCTAAGAACATAATTTGATATATTTGTTGGTCCCTAGCTAATGGTGGCTTAAGAGGGGCCAAGAATTGAGCCTTTAAAAATGTTAACCAAGGTCAAAAGATAGTGCTGAAATAAAATGGGAAAGTGATGTTCAAATTATAATTCTTTACAAGTGCATAAGTGTATGGCAGTATGGAGTGCAAAGCAAGGGTCGATCCCAAAGAGAACTGTTCAAATTGATTCAATTATATCTAGTTACTAAAACTAAAATTATCCTAATTTGATAAGATGAAGTGAAGACTAAGTAAGTTAAAGTGTAAGTTGAAATAATAGAGAACAATAACGAAAAGTAATGTAGAGGAGATTCTCAGGTTACAATAATCTAGGGATCCAATTTCACCACTCAATAATATCCTATGTTGATGGGATGTTGGTGTCAATTCATTATCTTGGGTTCGTACTCACTAATATATGATTATTAGCATTAGGTGTGCAGGTTTAAATCAATTATTTTCACTCATTCTAATTACCTATGGTGTGTAGCATAATTAAGGTGAAAACCTATTAAGACCAAAGAACTTTAATGAACCAAATAAATTGGTTTAGCATAAGGTGTGTACCATAACCATCTATCCATTCATTCAAGGGAGCTCATGGTTTAGCATATGATGTGTACTTAACTATGCTCAGATAAACAATCTAATTCATAAAATTGGTGATCAAGCAATTTAATAAATCAAATGATTGCAATAAGCACACTGAATGAAACGAGATAAAATTGAATTAATCAACCAACAATCCCTATTTAACAAAGAATATCAATGAGGGCTACATCATCACCCCAGAAAAAGAAATTTAGTTCATGCTAAAAAGAAAAATAAAACTCATCAAAATATGCATGTTGCAGAATTTGAAATCTCTCCCTTGCTCCCTTACAAAAGTCTTCTACAAATTGTGTGTCGTCGTTTTCTCTCCCAAGAGTTCTTGTTTCTATGTTAAAACCTCTTTAAATAACCCAATTAGGATTTTTTGCACCTTCAGATAGATTCCCAAAGTGTTCTTGCACATAAAATATGTAAAATACTCAAAATATTAAGTTTTCACACTTCCAAACGCATTGGAGCTGCAACTCCACTTTCTAAGCCGCAGCTCAGAAAGTCGCCGTCCATAATGTCCAAGAGTAGTATATATTATTTTAGTCATATCTTTCTCATATGATCTCATAATTGAATGATTCTTGATGATATTGAAAGATAATTTTAATATCTACAACTTTATTTGTTAACACTTTCTCAAATTCATCCTCCATTTAATCCAAATATTGTCCACAAGTGATGCCTTTGTCATATTCATCAGGTTTGAAATCTTAAGATGGTTTCTATGTTTTGGCTATAACATTGAGATATGATCTACAAATCCTATGATTCTTGATTTTCTAAATGGATAACTTCAAGGGCTACGAATTTTATATTTGCCATTTTTCATGAATCATTCTCAATCTATTCCAAAAATATCCCCAAAGTAATACCTTTTATAATCTTTAGCTACTTTTTGATATGTTTTGATGCTTGAAACACAAACTAACTACATTAAGTATAATTTTTAATCAAATTTGATTATAAAATAATGAAAATTTGTCAATTGATAATACAAAATATGCGAATTTAGATATTAAAACATGTTAAATTATGAGCTCATCAAATACGCCCAGACTTAGCTTTCGATCATCCTTGAGTAAAGTAGCAACCAAAACTCATAGAACAGTTAGGATAATCTCCCTCAAACAATCAAGAACATGCTAGACAAATTACACATGTACACATAACTTAAAAATCATTTAAGACACTTACCAAGTAATCTCATGAAACACATGCTTCATGAATCCTTTCATAAAGTGAAAATGTGTGTGTATAGTATTGATTTCATACTATATACATGCTTTTCAGTCAACAATGTGCAAACCATTGATTCTAATGATCTTCACAAAATATCCCATAAGCTTGCTTTTCATAATCCCAGTCCACTAATATAGACAACTCTATTCGCTTAGATCAATAAGTCTTTGTTAAGCTTGTAATAGGGCCTTGGGTTTGGCTAATAAAGAAAAGAAGTAAGGATTCACAAAGTAAAAGATCATAACTACATTATACATGAATGTTCACTTTCTTGACTTTTTGTTTGGGGTTTTCTCTATTTTGTTTTTATTATTATGAGCTTTATTACTATCACACTCATAAACTTATTTTCTATCAAGTTCATTTAAATGTGATCCCCCCAGTTATGGGTTGTATTACTACCACACCCTTATTTTCTTGTGAAGTTCATGGGGATGTGATCCCACATATTAAAGGATGAATTCTTACTGATTCCTTTCCTTTTTGTCTCTTTTCTTTTGTCATTCTTCTTTTTAATACCCCCAAACTTATTTTCTTTTGCTATATCATACTTCTCTAACGACCATGTGTATAAAATATATATCTTAGTAGGTCAAGCATGATTTTTAAGGCTTAAAAAGTTTGGATGATGAGGCTAAAGATAGAAAAATTGAATGGTGATCTTTCACATGCTTTACACATGTCATTCTTTCATTAAGGCCCAATGGAACACTAGTGATAGTGAATGTACTAGGTTAGCTCGAATGGCTCAAACTAATTAATGAATGCTTAAATCACTTCCAAGTAAACATTTTATCTAGGATTTCACCTTAAGGGATAATTAAACAAGTTCTAGCATGCTCATGTGAACCAAAATAAATCATTGAATTCACAACATCATCAACTAATCCACAGCATCTCTGAAATACTTCTGATGATTTATGAATTGCTTCTTAGATTCTCACATTGTCTTTGAAATACTTTTAACCTTGCATTTCTGAAATACTTTTGATGAGCTTGTATATATTTTGAAGTATTTCTGAAACTTGAAATTTCTTTTAATTCTTTCTATTTGAGCTTTCCTTAATTATCTTCTTTTGAAATCTTAACATGACAAGCTTTAAACTTAACAATTAACGTTGTTTATCACATGTAGTTACTCTGTTTAATCTATTTTAACATATAAGTGCTACATCACTTGGAAAGTAATGGGTTGGTACCTTAACTTTTCACTCATATGTTTGCTTATCATCAAAACTTAACTACTTAATTATATTCATCATTAAAATCAAGCTAAGTACAAGGATTAGACTCAACATTTGAGTGATGAACCTTTCATAAAATATGTAATAAAGAAACTTAAAGCAGCTAATTGCATGTTTAATAAATGCATGTGTAATATGCAGCACTTTTAGTAACTTAGTGTTGCTCTCCCTAAATAGGTGCACTAAGATACACTAAGATTTTCTCGTACCTCTCTGATTTTTCTCTACTAATTTTTCTACTATGATTTTTCTCCCTAAGTTAGTTTGAATATTGTCATAAGAAAAAGGCTAGAGGGAAGGATAAGAGTTTTACTCCTAAAGAGTTTAACATGTGTGTTGATGGGCATCAGAATTTCTGAGCTACTAACGTCAGAAGTTTTGAGGAAGTGAAAAAAAACTGTGTTTTATCAGGCTTCTAAAATTAGGTGCACACTTTGGAATTTTTGAAGGAAGGTTTTAGAATTTATGAGGATGTTCAAAGAATATATTTAAGTGTAGAAAAGACTCTAAAACTTTATCAAAGTTTCTAAAATGCTTCAAAAATATCCTAAAGAGATAAATATGCAACATTCATGCAAACAGAACTAAATCATGTAATATGCAATTTATGCAAATGGATCTAATATGCCTAGTTCTCTCCTAATTTTGCAAATCTATCCTCTAGAAGTGGCTTTGTGAAAATATCTGCTAATTGATCTTCAGTTGGTATAAATTCTAAGCAAACATCATGATTTTAAACATGATCTCTAACGAAATGATGCCTAATCTCTATATGCTTAGTTTTGGAATGCAACACTAGATTCTTTGTTAGACTCATGGCCCTAGTATTATCATATCTAACAGGTGTATCAATATATTTCAAACCAAAATCACCTAAATGTTGTTACATCCATAAAATATAAGCACAACAATTACTTGCAGCTACATATTCCACCTCAGTAGTTGATAATGCAACAAATTTTTGTTCCTTGGAGAACTATGATATAACCATGCATCTAAGAAATTGACTAAGGTATTCTTCCTATCTACCTTATATCCAGTAAAATTTGCATCTTAGAACCCAATTAATTCAAATACTGAACCTTTAGGATACAACAAACTAAGGTTTGGAGTTTCTAAAAGGCATCTAAGGATCCCTTTTATAGCAATGAGATGTGACTCTCTAGGATCTAACTGGAATCTAGCACACATGTAGACACTAAACATTATGTCTGGTTGATGGTCAAATTATAATTCCTTATAAGTGCACAAGTGTATAGCAGTATAGTGTGCTTAGTAAGGGTTAATCCCATAGAGTACTGTCAAACTGACTCAATTATGTCTAGTTACTAAAACTAAGTTATCATAAATCAACAAGATAAATTATAGACTAAGTGAATAAAAGTGCAATGTAAGATAACAAAAAACAATGGCATTGTGTAATATAAAATAGAATTCAGGTTGTAAGAGTATGGGATCTTACTTCACCACTTAATGATATTTAGTGTTGTTGAGATATTTGGTATCAATTCAACATCTTGGGTTCATTCTATCCACTGCATGATTATTACCGTTAGGCGTCCAAGTTTAATTGAGTATTTTCTCTCGTTCCAATTACCTTTGGCATTTAGTGTAATTGTGGTTGAAAACTCATGAAGATCAAAAGAAATTTAATAAAGTAAGTAAAATAGTTTAGCATATAGTGTCTACCTTAACCATCTACTCATTCATTAAAGAGAGCCCAGTACATGGTTTAGCATATGACATCTAGCTTAATCATGTACTCCAAAATAATCAAGCTTATGGCATCTACCTTAACCATGTACTCCAAAATAATCAAGCTTATGGCATCTATCTTAACCATGTACTCTAAAATAATCAAGCTAAGTCACATAATTGGTGATAAGGCAATTAGATAAATCAGATGATTGCATTTAACATAATGAATGAAACAAAATAACATTGAATTGATAAACCAACAACCTCTATTAACAAAAAATATCAAGGAGGGCTACATCATCGCCCCATAAAAGAAATTTAATTCATGCTAAAAAGAAAAAGAAAACTCTTTAGAATATGCATGTTGCAGAACTTGGAATCCTTCCTCACTCCTTTTACTTCTCATGTACAACTCTATGTCCCGAACTCTATCCCTAAATGTCCTTAAATAACCCAAGTAGTAGGCATTTAGTAGAACTCCTCCACAACTATAATGCTCTATGCACCGAGATCCTCTTCTAATAATAACTTGGTATTTCTTATGAAAATATAGCTCTCAAAGCATTGCAATGCATAAAAATAAGAGTTCTAATAATAACTGAGTTGCTGCACATCGTGGGTTCTAAAAATTGCAACACTTGCACCTAAAAGTCAGCTTCTAATAATACTTCACAATCCGCATGTCTTAGACTCTAAAATTTCATAGCATCTAATGCATGAAATATAGCTTCTCAAAATATCTCAATTTGTGCACTTCAAAACAATTTACAATTTTGCAACTTTTAAAACAATTGTGCTGCAACTCCCAACTTCTATTTGCAATTTTGTCCCTCTAAAACACTCTAAAATCTCCATACTTCTAAAAATTTTTGCTAAAAAATCTTTATGAGCTTTAGATATTTCTTTCTTGTTAAGCTGCTTCAAAAATTTTGAAGATCGAGATTTCACTACTTCAGAAGTTCTAAAGAAGCTTCAGAATTTCTGAAGATCGAGCATTTGAACCCCTTCAGAATCTCTGTATCTCTGTCACACTTCTGAAGTTATTTTGAACCCCTTCAGAAATTCTGTCACACTTCTGAAGTTATTTTTGATGCCTTTAGAAATTCTATCGCACTTCTCAAAACCTTACTCAGAACATCTTCTGACATTATTCAGAACCCATTTAGAACCACCTTTGTCGCACTTCTGAGAACCTCAGAACCCACTTAGAACCTCTTCTGACATTATTTAAAACTCATTCAACATATCTTTAAAAATTTTATCAACCTCTATTGCACTTCTCAAAACCACAGAAACAACCTCCATCACACGTTTGACATTATTCAATGCCCATTCAGAACCCCTTCAGAATTTCTGACACACTTCTAAAGGTAAAGCTGCTTCAAAAATTCTAAAAGTTTGAGCTTTTGAACCACATCAGAATCTCTATCAGAATCACACTGAACTGGTTACCATACCAGAAGCTTCTTTAGAAATTTTGGATATCAAGATTTTGAACCCCTTAAGAATCGCTATCACACTTCTAACATTATTCTGAAATGCTGAGATCTATGCTTTATTGCTTCAGAAGTTCTGACATTATTATTTCACTGCTCAGAAATTCACTTCACCTCTAAGATTGATACTTTAGTGATTCAAAACTTCTGACATTGAATCCATCTTCATCTATACTCCATAATGGCCTCAGAAGATCAAGATCTCACCACGCCAGATGCCAAATTCTCCTTCCTTCTTCATCCTGAAGTCGCGACATTAAACTCTCTGACTGCCCCAAGTACCGCATTCGTTATTCTGATTCTATGAGATCAGATTTTGATGTCGTGGCATACTAATCTCCGTTTGCTAAGTACTCAACATCATTTCAAATGTCATAGCATCTAATTGAAATGCCATGATGCTCAACTTCTTCAAATTGTCTTTTTCACTTTTATCTGTAATTAGACATAATAAATCAACTTAGAATTCACTTATCAAGTAATAACCAATTTAGTGCAAATTTACTGGAATGTGCTTATAAATCACTAAATTTAGATTAAAAGAGGGTCCAAAACATATGTGAATTTAGGCATTAAAACCTTGTGTATTATGAGCTCATCATTGGTCTTCTGGCAATCAGGTATAATAAAGATCCTATCATGCTCCTAAAGTTTATGGCAAATAGATTTACCTCTTTTATCCTTATTCATATTTACTAATGTGCTTATTGGTGTTGCATATCTTTTATCATCTTCAATGTTAAATTTCTTTAGCAGTTCTTTTGTGTACTTTTTGTGGTGGATGAAAATTCTTTCTTTTAGCTGCTTGAGTTGCAGATCCAAAAAGAAGTTAAGTTTTCCCATTAAGTTCATTTCGAATTCACCCTGCATTATCTTGGAGAATTCTTGGCAAAGATTTTCATTAATTGCGCCAAATACTATATCATCAACATAAATTTGAACTATATGGATATCATTCATTGCATGCTTAATGAAGAGAGTGGTATCAACCTTATCCCTTGAAAAACCTTTCTTAACTAGGAATTTGCTTAGCCTCTCATACTAGGCTCTAGAAGCTTGTTTCAAACAATAAAGAGCTTTCTCAAGTCTGAAGACATGATTTGGACTATGAGGATCTTCAAACCTAGGGGGCTGTTCCACATAAACCCCTTCATTAATGAATCCATTTAAGAATATAATCTTTACATCCATCTAGTATAACTTGAAATCCATATAGGATGCAAATGCAAGGAGCATTCTAATGGCTTCTATTCTTGCAATAAGGGTGTATGACTCTTCAAAATCAATACTTTCTTCTTGATAATACCCCTTTGCTACTAATATTGCCTTATTCCTAACTACAATTCCTAATTCATCCAATTTGTTCTAAAGACCCATTTAGTACCTACAACAGATTGGTGGTCTGGTCTTAGAGTAATAGTCCACACGTCATTTTTTTTCAATAGGTCCAATTCTTCTTGTATAGCTAAAATCAAGTTTTTATCTTCTAAACCTTGGTCTATGCAAGTTAGCTGTTTGTTGAGAAATGAATATAAAATTTCCACATACTTGGTGATAAGATGATCTAGTTCTAACTCTATTGTATACATCACCAATTATCTGGTTTTTAGGATGAGTATGCATGAACCTCCAATCTTTGGGAACAGATGAGTTACCTTCCTCATTTACCTCTATCGTGGATGGTCCATCTTCATCCATTGATGTCTCTGATTATGGAGCTTTTGCTTATTTATCTTGCAACTTCACTTTCCTCAAACTTATCGTAAGGTTTTCTGTCTCATCATTAAAATCACTAGTTCTTTTCATAGAGTCAATATGTTCATCAAATTTAACATGAATAGATTCTTCTACAATCTTAAGTCTTAAGTTGTATAATCTAATGCATTGTTAATAGTTGAATGACTAAGAAATATTCCTTGATCAGATCTGCTCTAAGGTTTTCCTTGTCATTGTTAAGAACAAAGCATTTGTAGTTAAAAGTATGAAAATAAGAAATAATTAGTTTCTTGCCATAAAATAATTCAAATGGAGTTTTATTGAGTAAGGGCCTAGTAAAGATTATGTTGATAATATAGGATGTGGTGTTTATTGCTTTAGCCCAAAATATTGAGGCAGATTGTAATCACTCAATATAGTCCTTTTCATCTCTTATAAGGATCTATTCTTCCTTTCAGCTACTCCATTTTGTTGGGGTGTTCTTGGTATAGAAAAAGTTTGAAAAATTCCATTGCTTTCACAGAAATTTGTAAACCTATGATTTTCAAACTCTCCACCATGATCACTCTTTATGGAAATAATATGAGAGCTTTGTTCATTTTGCATGTGCTTGGTAAATACTTCAAAGAATGAAAATCTTCATCTTTGAAGGCTAGAAACATTACCCAGGTGAATCTATTATGGTCGTCCACATAATTTTTTCCTCCAAGGCTTCTATTTTTTATTAGTCCAATTAGATCCATATATAGCAACTGAAGGGGTTTTGTTGTGTATACTTCTTTATTTAATTTAAATGATTCCTTTACTTTCTTACCTTTCAAATAATCATCACACAACCTTCCTTGGTCAAATTTAAGTTTGGGTAAGCTAACTACAAGATCCTTATTATATAGTCTTTCAATTAGTTTCTTGTTGGCATGTCCTAGTCTTCTGTGCATGGTGATAAGTGAATTTCATTCACTTACATTATATATGTTCAAGCTTAGTTATTTGTAAATCCTTATTACTTTCAGATGTATTTTATATTTATTTGTTGAATTTTTTAGGTGTTTGGAAGATGGGAAAAGAAGAAAAAATGAAAGGAAAAGATAAAGCTCAAAGAGTGGAAAAGAAGAAAACTGCAAAGGAGCTACAAAACTCAGCCTACAAGAGAAAACCCACCTAGTGCCACTGGCGCTAGGATCTACTATAATTACCTCGTGGCCAACACGATGGTGCCACCATCATCACCCTCACTGCTCCTTATTTTCAACAGATTTTCAGCTAGCTTGGTTAGGGGGGTTTAAAGGTAATGAGATAGGGTTTTCCAAGGGATCTTTCCACATTTGTTCTAGGGATTTTAGAGAGGGTTTTGAGGGGTGGAGACTTGGTTTTTCTTAAGAAGAAAGAGGGAGATTTCAAGTAAGCAAGAGAAAGAAGAGAGGATATTTTTCATTATAATCATCCTATTTAAAAGAGTTGTTTTAATTTCTATTATGAACTAAATTCCTCTTTCTAGGGTGAAGATGTAACCCTTTTTGATACTCTTTGTTATGTGGATTATTGGTAATTAATGATTATGTGATCCTGTTTCATTCATTATGTTGTTTGCAATGATTTGATTCATTTTATTACTTGATCATCAATATTATGAGTCAAATTGATTATCTAAGTATGGTTAAGGTAGACACCATATGCTGAACCATCTTATTTTGGTTCATTATGTTCTTGAGCTTAATGGGTTTTTACCTCAATTATGCTACACACCATAGGTAATTGGAATAAGTGAAAACACTTGATTTGAACCCGCACACCTAACGGTAATGATCATACGTTTGAAAGAACTAACCCAAGTGAAGCATTGAATCCAACATTCCACTAAAACTAGTTAAATCCATTTGGTCATTCTCTGTGGGATCAACCCTTGCATTGCACACTATATTGCTATATGTTTGTGCACTTAAGAGGAATTATAATTTGAACCCTCAATTTTTCGCATCATCATACAAAACTAATGACATGTATGTGACATTTAATAATAGTTAAGTTGAAAATGATAGAAATCATTATTGTTTGCATGCTTGAATTGATTCCTTGTCTAATTTGCTATAGATTTCTTATACATATTAATCACATTGATTTAGCCATTTCTTTTGAAGTCTTTGAATACTTAGCATAAGTTTAGGAGACTTGAGTATTCATTGTTCAATTTGAATTCTAGAATTCATTGTAACTATGGTTAAGACAAGGATTAGATGAGATAAAGAAAAATAAGATAAAAACTGATTATTTATAGGGGGGATCACATCTCTATGATTGGAAAAGAAAATAAGTTTGAGGGTATGATAGTAATACAGCCCAAGGATTAGGGGGATCATATTCAGGAAAAGAATATAAAAAAAGATAAGAAAAGAGGAATGTGATAGTCATAGAGCCCACAAAAAAATACAAATGTACATCTAATGTAGTTATTTTGGTTTAATTTGTGAATTCTCAGGGTTGCATTGAATATGTATTACTTAGCTACTTAAATGAATTTAAGTGTAAAAAGATGTAGATTGAACTGGCTATAATTTTTGCACATGCACATGGAATCTAGGGTGAAAAGGAAAAGGCTCAGGTTGAAAACTAAAGACATATGTGATATCTTGATAGTTTACTCTTAACTATGCCTATTTTATTAAGGTTTTTGATTAATGACCTGGATTGATGTTCGTTGTGTCCTTCATGAATTTTTTATGCTTCTACTTAGCTCAAGGATGAGCAAATGAGTAAGTTTGGGGGTATTTGACAAGTAAATTTCATTCACTTACATTATATATGTTTAAGCTTAGTTATTTGTAAATATTTGTTACTTTTAGATGTATTTCATATTTATTTGTTGAATTTTCTAGGTGTTTGGAAGATGGGAAAAGAAGAGAAAATGAAAGGAAAAGATGAAGCTCAAAGAGTGGAAAAGAAGAAAACTAAAAAGGAACTACAAAACTCATCCTACGAGAGAAAAACCACTTAGCGCTGTCGACCTCCACCTAGCCCTACTAGCGCTAGGATCCATTATGACAACCTTGTAGCCAGTAGGATGGCATCATTGCCGCCCAATTTGGCATCTCCACTCCTTATTTTCAGCAGATTTTCAGCTATCTTGGTTGGGTATTTTTAAGGCAATGAGATAGGGTTTTTCAAGGGATCTTTCTACATTCATTCTAAATGTTTTTAGAGAGGGTTCTAAGGGGTGGAGCCTTGGTTTTTCTTGAGAAGAAAGAGGAAGATTTCAAGTAAGCAAGAGGAAGAAGAGAAAATGTTCTTCATTATGATGATTGGTGTGATATCGTAGGCAACCAAATTTAGAACTTTGCTCTAACTTCAAATTTCTATAGTAATGTGAGTAAGGGTTGATCCCATGAGGACTATCTAGCTTATTATTATGTACTATGAACAAGAAAGGGGGATTTTCAATGTAATAAAGAAAGTAACATAAAAGAAATCTATCAGAGAAGAAAACCTTGGTTCAAGTCACCATCCACCATCAGAATCTAATAACTAATCATTAACACAATTATAAATTAATTCATATTTTAAATATTCACCAATGGAATTATTTTTTCTATCTCTCCTTCAATGAATTTAATTAGAAATTAACATTCTAATTAACCCTAACCACTAAACAACCCCAGACTAGTGCTAAAGGCTTAATCTAATAGCAACCTTAAGATTTGTAGAGATTAGTGAAGCTAAACAACACAAGCACCAGCGGTTGCATTTAGTTTAGTCAAATATTCTTCCTAAGATTTAGTAACTACAATAACAATAAATTATCAAACCCTAGTTGTTTTGTAAAATAGAGAGATTAAATGATTACAGATTTGACATCTAATCTAGTAATAGATTGTAACGAATAATAAACTAGTAGGCCTCCTAGCAATTAAATATAACAATCATAATCATGAACAAAGAAGAACATTCAATACTTAAAGTATAAATTGAATAATTAAATCAAATTAGATCTCACAGTATATTGATTCTGAGGCTTCTGTCTCCTTAAACCAAGAATAAAAATTTAGCCACGTAGGGCCATGAAATCACAAAGAAAATAAAATAGAAGAGAGAAGAAGAAGATTCTCTGTTGAAAGTTGCCAAGAAATCCTCTTCAAACCTTAGCAAAAGAACCCCCAAAAAGCCCTATGAAACTACTATTTATAGAGAGTCAAAAATATGCAAAATACGCAAAATCCGCAGAATTCAAAAATTGGGAATGGAGTCCGCCGGTGCCACCTTGTTACCCGATGTGGTGGTGGTTGTAGTGGGTTGGCGCTAGCGGTGTCTGTTTGTTGCCTCCAGTGCTCTGCTCCTTGCTGCTTCTCCTCTACACTTCATCTTGACATTGGCATTCTTCTTATTTTTGCCCTTGATTTAGTCCTTATCTCTGAAAACTCTAGACATAAAGTTATATAAATTTTTCTTTTGTTTCTAGAACATCTTTAATCATCTCAATCGAAGGTTGGATGAGAGAGTTATGACCAAAATATAGAGTGATGCTAAAATTATCCCAAATACTTCAATTGACTTCTTTTTACACTTAACCACTTTAATTGTCACCTAAATCAAAATATAAGAATAATGAGTGCATAGAGGAGTCAATAAGTATAAAAATTAAGTATTAAGGAAATAAAATATGATATTTTGTATTTTCTTCAATGATCCTATCTAAAGTAGTTGTTTTGATTTCTATTATGGACTAAATCCCTCTTTCTAGGGTGAAGATATAACCCTATTTGATACTCTTAGTCATGTGGATTGTTGGTTATTAATGACTATATGATCTTGTTTCATTCATTATGTTATTTGTAATGATTTGATTCACTTTATTGCTTGATCACTAATATTATGAGTTAGATTGATTATCTAAGCATGGTTAAAGTAGACACTATATGCTAAACTCCCTTGAATGAAAAGATAGATGGTTAAGGTAAACACCATATGTTAAACTATCTTATTCATTATGTTCTTGAACTTAATGGTTTTTCACATCAATTATTCTACACACCATAGGTAATTGGAACAAGTAAAAACACTTGATTTGAACCCGCACACCTAATGGTAATGATCATACATTTGGAAGAATGAACCAAAGTAAAGTATTGAATCCAACATTCCACTAGCAAAAGGGTATCATTTAGTGGTGAAATCAGATCCCTAGACCCTTGCATCTTGTTAATCTCCCTACATTATTATTAGTCATTGATTTTTACCATTCCATTCAATTTATACAATTCCATTCAACATTACATGATATTCATTCATATTTAAATACATTCTTTTTAAAGATAGTTTAGTTCAGTAATTAAAACTAATTAAGTCAATTTGATCATTTTTTGTGGGATTGACCCTTACATTGTACACTATACTACTATACATCCATACACTTGCGAGAAATTATAATTTAAACCATCACATAGCATGGATTCATTATCATTAGCAACAAGACACTTAGCCTTGATATCAGAAAGATCAACCAAATATACATTTCTATGCCTTCTACCAAGTACAACAACTAAATGAGACTTATCTAGAGCTAAACAAAATTGAGATTCAAAAACAACCTTATAGCCTTTCTCACAAAACTGACTAACACTTAGAAGATTGTGTTTCCATCCTTCTATAAGAGATACATCTGAAATTGTGGTAAATGGTTGTTGGCCGACCTTACCAATCTCAAGCACTGTACCTTTTCCATTGTCCCTAAAGGTCACTGTTCCACCAAATTTTAATTTCAGCTTCATGAACAGCTACCTATTCCCTATCATGTGCCTTGAGCAACCATTATTGATATACCATGTGTTACTCCTTATGACTCTCAAGCACACCTACAAACAAAAGATTAAGTTTTAACTTTTGGTACCCATTATAGAGTTCCATAGTGTGGCTTAACCTAAGAGTGGAGGGGTGAATTAGGTTTATAAAAATTCATTGCTTAACACCTCTTGAACAATTTCCCTCTTTTCGTGCATGTGTGTGGTGAATTGTAAAATAAATAATAAAATAGTAAGGTGCATTAAGGATAAAGCTAATAGACAAACACACACAAACAATCAAATTTTTATAGTGGTTTGGGAACCCCGTCCCTACATCCATCTTCTAAGAGCACACACTCATTGTGCCTTGGGTTCTACTATATCCCATATAATAAAATAATAATGCTCCCAGCACTCTTCTAGATTTTAGCTCTAGGGTCCATAAACAATATGTTTGCAACACTCTTCTGGTTTTCACAACTCACCAGAAAACTCACTGGTTTTGAAGCTCACTAGCAAACTTGATGGTTTTTTAGAGATCACCAATAACTCTCTAGTTTTCAGATTAGCTGGAAAACTAATACACTTTTATAAAGTGTTTCAATGAAGCACAAGGGAAGATGTGATCCTTTAGTAGCTCTGTGTAATACAGAAAGATCTTCCCATAATGTAAAAATAACGGCCATTAAGAATATGAAGGTTGAAGCTCAAGAATAAATAAGTGACAGTATAAACTCCTAGCAATGGGTGGAAGGATTTGCATAAGGTTAAGCACATTTGAAAAGCTTTCCTTCACCACTTTTGAATCATCTAACTCATCTCCTTAAATGGATCTTCAAAAACTTGGCTATTGTAGAGGAGAAGGTTGGGATGGATGTAGGAATGAGAGTAGCATTGAAATGTAGAAGACTTGTCATTTCTATCATTGGAGTGCATGCCTTCCAATTTGTCTCAAGCCACTGCATTACCTTTCTTTTATACAGAGGAAGATGAGCTGTGTTGAGATGTCTTTTTCTTGTTTTGACTTGACATAGCTAGAAAACCTGCAGTTCTGCTTACTATCAAAAATCATAATTGAAACATGTTTGCACAATGAAAGCATGAGTGTAGATGTCATTTAGATGCAAATCACATAAATCAATTATCCTTGGACAAGTCACGACCTCTCTCTGTCCACATTTATCTATCATAAGTCTCAAATGAATTCTCCCATGAATTTTGTCTGCCAATCGATCCTTCCTGAATGTGATTTGTCTATAGTAAGAAATAGACAAATTCTGGCACCACAGACAAAGTCAAACTAATTTACAAACAAACTCTGCTTTGTCTTTCTCACATGGATGAAGCAAGATGTTCTTCTTTTGTTCTTCATTCATCTGTAGAAAGTGACAGATGAATTCTACTTCACTTTGTCTTGGGCGAATTAGGCTCTGCACTTCCTCTATAAATTTATTTATAGTAAGTTGTAGACAAATGTGCTTGTGCTTTGAAGTTCACTTTGTCCATGCAGCCACTTTGTCTATGCAGCTTTGTCTATGCTCAGTCTGCCGCTTCCACTTTGTCTTCCACTTTATCTGTAGTAAGTTACAGAAAAATTTTGGTGTCGTAGATGAAGTTAAATTCCTTATTTGTCCAAGAAACTAATGGAGTTCATCTCTACAACTTCCTGCTTACTTCATTCTTGATTTGTCTATCTCCGCTCAAACGAAGTTGCTTCTGATTTGTCTTTTAGTCTTGCCTTCTTTTCCTTAAATGAATTCTTTCTTCTAACCTTGTTAGTCTCTTTTCTTTGTGTATGATTGTCCAGGTGGCTATTCTTTGTCCTCCTTGATTTGTCTGAGCCCTTGAAGAGATCACTCCTTCTCACTTTGTCTCAGACAAATTCTAGTTAATTGATAGTCCAAATTTCTTGAACAACTTTATGCTCATTGACCATGGCTTCATCTTCAATTGTCTTTGTCATTGCATTTATCTGTGAAAATTTCTCTTTAGGTTTAACAGACAAAGCAAGCTCCTTGTAGCTCATCTTTAAAGCCATTGTTTTCTTCTTTTTCTTTTTCCTCAAGTTGTATTCTTCAATGTATTTCATTTGAAACGTAATAGATGGTTGCGGTTGTACTCTTGCACTTAGAACTTTTTCTACACCTTCTACATTGTTAGCATCATATAATCAGAATGTATATATCCTCATGTGGTTTAGTTGTGGAGTAAGGACAACATTCATTTTCATTTAAGCACATAATATGATATTTCAATAAAGCATAGTGTGAACATATGATCCAACATATTAAGAAGTGATAATCAAATTTAGTTACAATATGGAGATCATAAAGTCATCTCAAGAATGCATGCTTGTATAATTAAACATTCATGATTATGTACATATTTTACATTTTCAATCAAATCATAGTTATGCATATGATTGTTAATGATTTAAGCACATATATTATTTTATCTTAATACAAGTTTTATTATCATCAAAATCATATATAATAATCTTGACAATCTCCTCCTTTTTGATGATGACAAAACTTGAAGACTTATGACAGTTAAAGTTTGCTAATAATTTGTAAGCTTCCCTTGAATATCCAACTTATGTAATCCTATGGGGTTTGACAATTTTTTTTCTATTTCTCCCCTTTTTGTCTTATGTTTTTCTCCCATTACTCTTTCTCACAAGTCTCTTCTATTTTCCTCCCCCTTTTTTGTCAGAATCAAAAAGGTTAATCAAAAAGTTTTCTTACAAGTTTCTCCCATTGTTCTCTCATTCTATGACTCCTAGAATGTTAAGTTCATTTCTCCTCTTGTCTTTTATTTCATTACTTTGCTTAAAAATTTCAAAACTTGTAGAATATAAGGTCAAGCATAAAGCATAAGCATTTAAGAATAGTTATTTGACCTATCATTCAAAGCATAGCCATGATAGGATAAGTTTTCAAATGAGGAGCAAGTTTATGTAATGGGCAACATTCAAACATTTTAATTGAAGTTTTAAAGATATGTAAATAGTTTTTAGATATTCATCAATCCATTTATCATCAAAATCATATATTAGATATAGAGGACACCAAACTGATATTCAAATTATTCCAAAACAATTCATGCATTATAAGAAAAATTTTAATAAACTGATGAACACCATAGTGACAAACATCCTTGTTGGGTCTCTAAATCTCTAGTGTACGGTTAGTTGGCCCTTATCTCTTTTAATGTACATGATGTTCATGCATCCTTTCTATTTATCATTTCCAATAAATGGTTATGCATTTTAAATGATATAATTAATACGTCTCTTGCGAGAGGTGTGACCCCTTGCATTCTTTACCATATTTAGAGAAGATGAAATTTGGTATAAGTTTTAGTAGACAACTATTTTAGTAGATATGGCATATTTGTCTTCTTATTCAAAAAATTCAGACTGAAGGGAACAATGTAGATTCGAAGTTTGCAAAAAGAATTCAGTTTCTTTGTGATAGGATCAAACAATTAAATGAGTAAGTGTTTAATGCCAGATGTAGCACTGCTAACTTTGAATGTCTTTTGACCAAGAATCCCATGGCTTATATGGAAGCCATAGATCAAATCAAGACATTGGAAATAGAGTTGGCTCTTGCTAGTTAGAAGGTTGATGAATTCCAGATAGATGTAGATGCTTTGGCAAAATGAATAGTTTTATGTTCACTTTGTATCTTTTAATAGTTTGACCTATAATATTTGATGTGAGCTTGGAATTATGTGTACCTTTATTTATTTTCTTGAAAGTTCTACTCTATTTTTACTTTCTAATTTCCTTTCCTCTCATTTTTCTTTATTTAATTTATTTTATCAAGGCTTCTTGTGTGAATTTTACACATAAGGGAAGATAGTTCAGATTATATGAAGTTTTGGGCAAGATTTGGGCTCAAGTTGTTACATTTCACCATGATAGAAATAGTTATTCCTGTGAGATAATTATTAAGTTATAGCCTTTTACTTTAAGTGTTTTCTTAGGAAGTTTTTTAGATATTTTCAGCTACATAATCTATGATACAATGAGCTTTATAAGTTGTTAATGGCTTCCTCCCATTTATTCATTAAGTCTATGTCTTTCCTAAATGCCTTTTTAGGGGTTTTTTTTTGTTTCAAAATTTATTTCCTTTGTTTGTTTTTTGCTTAGTTGTTAATGTGAGAATAAGTATTATATAGATAGTTGCCTTATATTTTATCAACTCAGTCCATCCTTGATAGTTTATTAGGTGTTTGGTTCAAGTCAGAGCATTTTAGAGTGTGGACTGGTCTGCCTAGCATTTCTTGTTCTTTCTTGCTAAAGTGATATGTTATTAAATTCCTAGGCTGAAATTGATAGTGAGATCCTTATTCAAACATTTCTACTCTAAAAAGTTAATTTAAGAGATGTTTTTCTTTATATTCTAGAAAAAATATGAATCTTATGACATCAAGGATTTGTTTAGGCACCTAGGACGGTATGCATATCCACTTAAGTATTTTTTCTATTTTTGAATTTTGATATTTAAATATTTTTGGTGTTTTATATTTAATAGATCAAGCCTTAATAATGATTAAAAAAGGAATAACTATGAATGAAATTCCTATTCGAGACCTTAAACTCTGAAGTTCCCTAAACAAGCTTGACTATGCCTTAGGATTGTAATAATGTTATAGACTGATTATTTTATTGATTAATTAAAGATTTTAGAATGATTCAGCTTAAAAAAATAAATTCAAATATATTCAAATCCAAGGCAATTTATTCAGATGCATCTAGAGTATATATTAATGTAATATATAATCAAGTTAGATAACTTATCTTCTCTAATGCTTCCTTTGAAGATTCTCTCTTTTAAGCTCATAAATGTTGTTGCTAGTCTTGACTATTGCTTCAAATTTTGCTATATGATGTTGCAGATGCTTCAATGGATACTTGTCCAAAACAATCTTAATTTGTCCAATTCTTTTCTTGTATTTGGAACTTGAACATGTTGAGCCTTTGCTCAGATTTGTGAGCTAAGAAGAAGATCTTGATTCTTCATTTCTTTGTTTCTTCTTCTATGCTCAATTCAAACTTTCCTACATATACTTAAGAAATTCTTGCACTTTCTTTTCATTGGTAAGCTCAAATAGATGTGAACTTATGTTGCATATTAATTAGTGCAATATCAGTTTAATAATAGTATGCAGTAAGTTATGTTATTGAATCAAAGTAGTTTTTATGAATAATCAGTGTAGACTTCCGCTTTAATCATAACTAACATTGAGATCTATGAACTAGCAGATTATAAGTATCATCATAAAGATGATAATTGACTTTTCATGCTAGATTGACTCATTTTTCTCAATAGTTGAATGCAAATTTTTGAGCATAATAATTTATTTGTGTTATTTTACTATTTTTATTGTGTTTTGAATTTCATGTCTTTTACTATTTTTATTCTTAAGGCTTTGGTTATTTTAAGTAAATTTTCTTATTCCTAGTTGTCTTTATGATCTTGATTTATTTTTTTAGAATTTGATTTATTTTAATTTACATCTAAGGATTTATACATACGAGTCAATAAATAAGGACATGGATGTGAGCTCTAAATTCTATCAATGCACAAATGAGTTAATAATAAAGACATACAAATAAAATTTCAAATGTAAATGATAAATTCTATCAATGTACAAATGAAAAATAAAGATACAAAAAGTAAAATTTTATTTCTACAAATGAATTATTAATGAAGATATACAGATAAAATTTCAAATCCTAATTTCTAACAATGCATAGTTAACATATGCAAGCAAAAATTTAAATGCAGATAATGACACTTAATTAAATCATTTGGGTTCAGGTACCATACCGGCACTTACCTTTTGATTCTTGTGAGAGTTGGTCTGTTCATCCAGTGTTCAGGAACCAGTTTTCTTTTAAAAGAACTTAGTATTTCATCCTATCTTTTTCTTCTTTTCTTCAAACCAAGTCTCCTTTCCAAGAGGGGATTCTTTAGCTTGTATTTCTTTTATTCCAATTTTCTTTTTGAGATTGCTCCCCCTCAATCCTTGCTTTCATAGCTTCTTCTTCTTTTCCTTCAAGAGATTGTTTCTCCTTTTCTTGTCTTCCTGCACTCAAATTAATCTTAGTAGTAACGCTAGTATCATGTGAGTGCAAAATTTTTTACCCCTTAGAAATCATCTTAAGCTTGTCCAAGATATCTTTTGTTGTTTTACAAGCCAAGATACATTTTCAAATGGTGACAGAGAGCATGAGACAAGGAATTCATGACTTTAATATTCTCTTGCAATGTTCTCTCTTTATCCTCACTTATGCCATTAGAAATGATTTTTCATGACTAAAGATCATTGGCCATAACATATATTTCTAGTCTCCTTTTCCATTATATCTAATTTGACTCATCAAAATTTTGGAAGATGAGAGATGGAGTATTCCTTTTGGAGAACATAAAGAATGGCATTATTGGTTAAGCCAAGTGGATCATTAGAATTGTTTATCTAGCCCGCTCTAATACCACTTGTAGAGTCCAATAAAATGGATTAACCCAAGAGGGGAAGGGTGAATTGGGTTTATAAAAATTCATTGCTCAACTCCTATTGAAACATTTCTCTCTTTTTGTGCCTATGTGTGCTGCATTGTAAAATAAATAATAAAACAGTAACATGGATGGAAGATAAAGCTATTAGACAAACACATACCAACAACACAATTTTTATAGTGGTTTGGGAACCCCGTCCCTACATCCACTCTTCCAAGAGCACACACTCATTGTGCCTTTGGTTCCACTATATCCCATAAAATGAAAATACAATAGTGCTCTTAGCACTCTTCTAGATTCCAGCTCTAGGGGCCATAAACATTGTATTCCCAACACTCTTCTAAATTCCAGCTCTAGGGGGCATAACCATAGTGCTCCTAGCACTCTTTGGTTTTCACAAGCTCACTAAGAAACTCACTAGTTTTGAAGCTCCTAGCAAAATTTGATGGTTTTCTAAAGATCACCAACAACTCTCTAGTTTTTAGATTAGCCAGAAAACTAATACACTTTTACAAAGTGTTACAATGAAGCACAGGGGAAGATGTGATCCTTTAGCAGCTCTATGTAATATAGAAATATCTTCCCATAATATAGAGATAATGACCATTAAGAATATGAAGGTTGAAGCTCAAGAATCAATAACTAAAGATTTAAGCTCCTGACCATAAATGGAAGGATTTGTATAAGGTTAAGCACATTTGAAAAGCTTTCCTTCATTACTTTTTGAATCGTCCAACTCATCTTCTTAAATAGATCTTCAGAAACTTGAACATTGTAGAGGAGAAAGTAGCAATGGATGCTGGAATGAGAGCAGCATTGAAATGTAGAAGACTATTGTGATTTCTATCGTTGGAGTGTATGCCTTCTAATTTGTCTCAAGCTACAACATCGCCATTCTTTTACAATTTACAGAGAGGATGATGAATTGTGTTGAGATGTCTTTTTCTTGTTTTGACTTGACATAGTTGGAAAAACCTGTAGCGCAGCTTATTGCTAGAAATGGTGACTAAAACATGTCTGCACAGTGAAAGCATGAGTGCAGATGCCATTTAGATGCAAGTGACATAAATTAATTATCCTTGGACAAGTCACAGCCTCTCTCCATCTACATTTATCTATCATAAATCTTAGAAAAATCCTCCCATGAATTTTTTCTGTCAGTCGATCTTTCATGAATGTGATTTGCCTTTAGTAAGTAATAGACAAATTCTAGCACCATAGACAAAGTTGAATGGTTGTACAAACTAATTCTTCTTTATCTTGCTCGAACAGATGAGGTAAGATGTCTTCTTTTGTTCATCATTCATCTATAAAAAGTGATGAATGAATTCTGTTTTACTTTGCCTTGGACAAATTAGGCTCTGCACTTCATTTATAGATTTGTTTGTAGTAAGTTATAGACGAATGTGCTTGTGCATGAAGTTCACTTTATCCAAGCAGCCACTTGTGCTCACTCTACCACTTCCACTTTATCTTCCACTTTGTCTATAATAAGTTACAGATGAATTTTGAGGTCACAGATGAAGTTGAATTTCTAATTTGTCCAAGCAACTGATGGAGTTCATCTCTGCAACTTCTTACTTACTTTATTCTTGATTTGTTTGTCTTCTCTCAAGTGAAGTTGCTTTTGATTAATCTTTTAGTCTTGCCTTCTTTTCCTTGGATGAATTCTTTCTTTTGACTTTGTTAGTCTCTTCTCTTTGTGTACGATTGTCTGGGTGGGTGTTTCTTTATCATTCTTCCTTTGTTTGATCTCTTGAAGTGATTACTCTTTCTTGCTTTATCTCAGACAAACTAGGGCTGATTGATAGTCCAAATTTCTTGAATAACTTTATGCTCCCTAACCATGGCTTCATCTTCAATTGTCTTTATCATTGCATTTTCTTTTGAAATTTCTCTTTGGGTTTAACAGACAAAGCAAGCTCCCTGTGGCTCATCTTTGAAGCCTCTGTTTTCTTCTTCTTCTTTTTCCTCAAGTTGTATCTTCAATATACTTCATTTGAAACATAACAGATGGTTGTAGTAGTTGGTCATATTCTTGCGCTTAGAACTTTTTTTGTACTGGCTATGTTGTTAGCATCATATAATCAGAATGTATATATCCTCATGTGGTTTACACATGTTGTGGAGCAAGGATAACATTAATTTTCATTTAAGCACATAATATGATATTTCAATAAAGCATAGTGCGAACATATGATCCAACATATTAAGAAGTGATAATCAAATTTAGTTGCAATATAAAGATCATAGAGTCATCTCAAGAATGTAAGCTTGTATAATTAAACATTCATGATTATGTCTACATTTCACATTTTCAATCAAATCATAATTATGCATATGATTGTTAATAATTTAGAACATATATTATTTTATTTAATACAAGTTCTATTATCATCAAAATCATATATAATAATCCTGACACTCATTTTGCAATGGGTCCAAGTAGGTTAGTGGCAGAAAACTTTGGTACCCATTTCTTCTTGGGTGCTACTATTTTGGCTGATGGAGACTGAATTGCATTTACTATATGTACAACTTCCTTAGGAACCCAGATCATGGTTTATTTGGGTCCTTATTTTCTTCTAGTAGCATCACTTTGCTTCCTATATTTTTGTTGTCCACCTTTCTTCTTAGGTTTCATTCTTAATAAGGTGGAAGTCAAGATCTTTTTCAAAGCATTGTTTTCAACCTTGACTTGCTCAAGTTCACTAAAGGTATTTTGATTGCTCTTGAGCTTGGAGTTTTCCTCCTTTAATTTTGAGCATTCAATGGTAATTTTCTTGAACTCCCTTTTAGTCTCCTTGTATTTATTTTTCACAATCATGAAGTCTGAGTATAGTTCATTGTGATCATCTCTATTTGGAGAAAGCTAACTAATCTGTGCTTCATGTTCTTCATCCTTTTAACTTTCACTCTCATTCTTCATGTTCTCTAGCATTTCCCATGCTACTAGAGCCTTCTTTTTCTTGTCAAATTTTTTGTTGGTTCTGTTGTTGCTATTGTTGTTCTTCTTGTCAAAATAAGAGTCTTACTTCTTCTTTTCTTATCACTTTGCTTCTTGTTAGGTTCTGGGTAGTCAAACTTCATGTGCCCAATCTTCCCACAATTGTAGCATGTGAGAGACTCTTTATATTTGTCTTTTCTTCTTGAGTCATTTCTTAAACTGCTCCCAAATTTCTTCTTCTTCAACATGGACTTAAATCTTTATGTGATCATTGCCATATTCTCATTATCATCTCTGCTTGTTGATGCTTCACTTTGGGAGTTATTAGCTTCTGACTCAGCTCTTAGGGCTATTGTCTTCTTACTATTGGTATCTTCTACATTTTTCTATTTTATCAATACCTCATGGGTCATGAGAAATCCCATGTGGTCTTTTAGGCTCATCGTGTCCAAGTTCTTTGCTTCGTGGATCACTATTACTTTAGGCATTCATTGCCTTGATAATGATCTTAGTATCTTCTTCACCACCAACTTGGGTTGTTCACATATTTCTCTCAAAGATTCTTTAGCCCATTTGTTATATTTTGGAATCTTTCAAACATGTTTGAAATTGACTTTGTCTCCTTCATGTTGAAAGATTTGTATTCCTACACAAGAAGATTTATTTTAGTCTCTCTCACTTGTTTTGTTCCTTTGCATACAACCTGCAGTTTATCCATTAGCAATATCGTAGAAGGAAATCTCATCAAACTCAAAGGGTGTAAGGGCACAATAAAGGTAGTTCCTTGCCTTTAGCATCTCTTTTAACTGCTTGGATGGCCTCAACGGTATACTTGTCTTCTTTATTTAGGACAATCATCCATTCTTTGATAGTTTTACATAGTTGATAATCTGTGGCAATTAATACGTTTTTCATTCTCATCTTCCAGTACCCATAGTTTGTGCCATCAAATTGTGGTGGTCTAGAAGTGGATTGACCCTCTGCTGAAGTATTGTGGAAGTAGCTGCTCATGAGGATCTCTTGCTAAGTTTAGGCTCCACTAACACTTGTTGGTTTTCAAGCTCACCAACAAACTTATACATGTTGGTTTTCAAAGCTCACCAATAACTTATATGTTGGTTTTCAAAGCTCATTAACAAATTATATGAGAAAATAATAAAAAAAGTGTACTAAAATGAATGCCTATTAATAGGCAGAGTGTACAAAGTTTAGTAATAGAAACACAATAAATATAGTAATAAAGAAAAATAAAGATTAGACTCCAAGTTTCGTTGAATGATTTGCTTTGAATGCTTGTTGGAATGTTCCGCAATGGAGCTGATCTCCTAGAGTTAAATCTGAGAGCTTCAATAAATGCTTAAGAAAACTTTTTCTTATATCTCTTGTTCTCAAATCTATATTTTCTAGATGCTTGAATCTTCCTTTTATAATCTATGGAAGACATTTTAGCTGTAATGAGTATTTTAGGTAGCTTTTTGACCATTTGAAAAAGTAGATTTAAAGCCTCAGCGTTATTTTCTTCTTCTATCCAGTTTCAGAACTTCTAAGATAAGTATTCAAAACTTCTGAGTTTCATCTACCTATTAGTTACCATTGTGCACTTAATGCAGAACTTCTGAGGTTCTTCTATTGAACTTCTGAGCTAGCTACAAAGATGACATTTCTACATGGTTGATCATTTTAGATTATTCTAAAGGCTAAATCTTGTTTCTGACACATTCATCAGTCATGTTCTTGCTTCTAAGAAACTTCTGAAGAGTTTTTAAATGGTTGAATTCTGCTTCTGATGAATTTCTTGAGTCTAAGATTTTGGAAATGCCTCTAAAGGTTTTCTGAGTTCCCTCTAAACAACTTTTGAGGTTTTTCTGAAGTGTACATTTTGCCTCTAATGTGCTTTTTAGATTTTGACTTTTTGAAGATGCCTCTGAACATCTTCTTTATTATTTCTAAAGAACTTTTGAAGCTTGAATTCTATTTCTGATATACATATTGAATCTTGACTATTTGAATATGCCTTTGAAGGGCTTTTGAGTTGCTTCTGATTAACTTCTGAGGTTGGCTTCTAAAGCTTGAATTTTGCCTCTGATGTGCTTCTTAAAACTTGTCTTGGATTCTGAATAGAGCGTTACTTTGAACTTTCTTCTGATGGTCTTCTGTATTATTTCTGAAGGCTTGAGAATGCTTCTAATCTATTTTTGGAGACATGAGAAATGTTTGGAAATGATTATGAGGCTCATGCCTTAACTCTGAAGAGAATCTAAAGAACTTTTGATAAGGTGTTCATAAATTTCTTTTGAACTTATGAGCTTCACTATTATTGATCTTCTGGGACATCATTTCTGAAATTTGGCAGCATTTTTGAAGTTAAAATTGTGATGAACTTCTAACTAACATTTTGCATTGCTTTTGAGTTGTTTCTAAATGCATAGGATTCCTCTGAATTATTTCTAAAGTTCTTTTTGTTGAACGTTTGATTGCAAAAATATCTTCTATATAGCATGTGCATTGATTCTGATTCACTTCTGAGCATACTCAAAAGTTCTTACTAATGAACTTCTAAGTACTTCTAAATTGCTTTTGAGGATTAAAATTACTCTTGAAGTTACTTCTGATGACGTTCTTTGTTGATTTTGAGCTTCTGACGAGGTTTAGAGTAACTTTTGAAATACTATTGAAGCTTTGGAAATAGTTCTTAAGCTCACACCTTGTTTCTAAACACTTTTGAACCTTCATGCCTTGTCTCCCAAGGACTTCTGATTCTTTTTTGAAATACTTGTGAGTATTTCTGAATTGCTTCTTAGCTTCACACATTGTCTCTGAAATACTTCTAAAAATTTTCTGAAATACTTTTGAGCTTGCATTTCTGAAATACTTCTGAACATTTCTTAAAATACTTCTTGTAGAGTCCCATAGTGTGGCTTAACCCAAGAGGGGAGGGTTGAATTGTGTATGTAAAAATTCATTGCTTTGCCCCTATTGAAACATTTTTCTCTTTTCTTGATTATGTGTGGTGTATTGTAAGATAGATAATAAAAATAGTAAAGTGCATGAAAGATAAAACAAGCAAGCAAGCAAACACACACACAAACAATATAATTTTTATAGTGGTTCGAGAACCCCATCTCTACATCCACTATTCTAAGAGCACACACTCATTGTATCTT